>JAMPIV010015043.1:600000-880000 GCA_024509875.1 Oreohelix idahoensis | reverse complement strand
AAAAAAATAATTTTTGATAAATATATGATAATTTGTAAAAAAATTATAATTGAGATTTTATATTTTTGGTTTAAATATTTAAGTTGGATAGTATAGGTAAAATGTTTTAGATTTTTGAAAATTGATATTTAAAAAATAAATAAGTAGAGGATTAAAATTTTAAATATAAAATTTATGATAAAAAAGATTAGTTTAAAAAAAATAAAAAAATTTTGATTATAGAATATGAAAAAAAAAAAATTTTTTTTTGATAAAATAGAGGTTAATTGATAAAAAAAAAGGAAAGATATTTGAAAAATAGAGTGATTTAATAGATTTAAAATATATAAATAGATAAAATATAAAAAAAATTGTTTAAAAAAAAAAAAAAAGTAAAAAAATAGAGGGGAAAAAAAAAAAGGTTTAAAAAAAATGATTATAAAAAAATATAAAAAAATTTGTAAGTATTTGAAAATAATTTTATTAGGATGTAAATAGATGATTAATAAAAAAGTTAAAATATATGATTTTGTTTTGGTAAATAAAAAAAAAAAAAATAAATATATATAATAAAAAAAAAAAAAAAAAAAAAAAAAAAAAAGAATGAAAAAATAATGATTGAAATTAAATAAAAAAAAAAAATGATAGTATTGGGAAAAAATTTAAAATTAAATATGATTATAGTTAAAGATATTTTTATAAAAAAGAATAGATTAAATTGATGTAATTTAAATAATATATAAAAAATTAAAAAGATTTTTAGATTAAATAAATTTTATAGGATAGATATGAAAAGATAAACAAGTAAGTTATAGTTAGTATAAGATTGTGTAGATAAATAATAATATATAGATATTATAAGTATTATGTTTAATTTTTAATTTGTTAGGTTGAATAGATTAGATAAAGTTAGTTAAAAGATAGGATTATGAATAGATGAAAAAGAGTTAGTAAAGTAAAAGGTAGTGGTAGTAAAAGTAAAGATAGGTTTAGTGTTAAATTAGAAATTTAGATAATTATAGGGAATAGAAAATGATAAATAGTATTAATAGATAGATTAGATATTGGAATAGATAGAAGATTTTTAGATAAATAGAAAGATTTAGGATGAATAAATTAAAAAAGAAAGATAGATTTGATAGATTTTAGATAATAGAAAAAAAGTTAGGAAAAGGGGGTAAAAATTTGAAGTTAATAGGTTGGAAAAAAAATGTTAATAGATTTGAAAAGAAAGATAAATAAAAAAAATAAAGTAGAAAAAAAAAAGATTAGGATAATAATTTGATAGATAGATAAATTAGATAGATAGATAGATAGATAGATAGATAGATAGATAGATAGATAGATAGATAGATAGATAGAGTAATAGGTTGAGATAGATTTGTAGATAGATTAGGAAGATAGTAAGGATAGAGTAGTAGTTTAGATATAATAGAATAAGAAGAAAATAGAAGATAGAAAGAAGAAAAAAAATTTTAAATAAAATTTAGATAGATAGATAGATAGAGATAATTGATTTTATGAAGATAGATTGAAAAAAAATTTAAATAAAAAAAAAGTGATAATAGATAGATAGATAGTAGATAGATGGATAGATAGATTTAGATTAAAATTTTTTTATATAGATAAAATAGAAAGAAGAAAGATATAGATTGATTAGATAGATAATAAGATATTGATAAGTTAGATATTGATAGAAAGATTTTATGTTAGATAGATAGATAGATAGATAGATAGATAGACAGATAGATAGATAAATAAATAAAAGAAATATAAAAAAATAGATGGTTTTGATAAATAGATTGTAATAGATAATAGATAAAATAGAAAAAAAAAAGATAGATAGAATAGAATAGATGATAGTTTAGATAGATAGATAGTATAATAGATTTAAAAAGAGATAGATAGATAGATATGTAGGTAGGTAGGTAAATAGATAGATAGATAATTAGGTAGAAAGATAGCCAGATTTATAGATAGATAGATAGATAGATAGATAGATAGATAGATAGATAGATAGATAGATAGATAGATAGATAGATGGATAGATAGATAGATAGGTAGATAGATAGATAGATAGATAGATAGATAGATAGATAGGTAGATAGATAGATAGATAGATAGATAGATAGATAGATAGATAGATAGATAGATAGATAGATAGATAGATAGATAGATAGATAGATAGATAGATAGATAGATAGATAGATAGATAGATAGATAGATAGATAGATAGATAGATAGATAGATAGATAGATAGATAGATAGATCGATAGATAGATAGATAGATAGATAGATAGATAGATAGATAGATAGATAGATAGATAGATAGATAGATAGATAGATAGATAGAAAGACAGATAGATAGATAGATAGATAGATAGATAGATAGATAGATAGATAGATAGATAGATAGATAGATAGATAGATAGATAGATAGATAGATAGATAGATAGATAGATAGATAGATAGATAGATAGATAGATAGATAGATAGATAGATAGATGGGTGGATAGATAGATAGATAGATAGATAGATAGATAGATAGATAGATAGATAGATAGATAGATAGATAGATAGATAGATAGATAGATAGATAGATAGATAGATAGATAGATAGATAGATAGACATGTAGATATGTAGATAAGTAGATAAATAGTTAGATATATAGATAGATAGATAGATAGATAGATAGATAGATAGATAGATAGATAGATAGATAGATAGATAGATAGATAGATAGATAGATAGATAGATAGATAGATAGATAGATAGATAGATAGATAGATAGGTAGACAGATAGATAGATAGATAGATAGATAGATAGATAGATAGATAGATAGATAGATAGATAGATAGATAGATAGATAGATAGATAGATAGATAGATAGATAGATAGATAGATAGGTATGTGATCGGGCCGGAAAGACACCCGGCTTCCCCCTTCAGGAAAGACACTCGGCATCCCCTTCACGTAAAGACACCCCGGCTTCCCCCTTCAGGTTCAAGGCTTATTTATCGCCCATATATTTTCGATGTGCGCGCAGCACTCTGGGATGTGAAAAGTCTTCATGAAGATATATTAGTTTAGGCCATAATAAAGCCTAAGAATTAGTTGTGGTGTGTTATATTTGATAGTCGTGTGTTATATTTAATAGCGGTAGGTTTTATCTGTGTTTTCGTGCCTAATAAAGCAAATATCGCGAGTGTTGTTTATGCGGCCAAATTAATACGCGTAGCGCGCAGTAAGTTGAGTGATTAGCCTAGTGCCTATATAAAGCATGCGATGGCCAGCAACTGCCACGGAAACCACGGGGCAAGGTACAGAGGATGCCCTGTGTTCCAGGAAACTAAGAGCATCTTGAAGGAGGCCGTGTTTAAAAACATACCCTTCAAAGAGGCCAAACACAGAGTGACTGCGGATGCTGCAGAAAAACAGCGCACGATTGACAGACGACAGCTACACAAGCTGACCGCTGAAATCAACGAAATGAAAAGGAAACTGCAGAACGAAAACAGAAGCAAGCAGACTCCCGAAGACGACAAGGACAGAGGTGAAGACGTAATAGATATACAGAGCGTCAGAGAAATGGTACAGAGCGCCCAGGCAATGCTAAAGGAAACAAAATCCATCAAACACGAGATAGAAGTCGACATCGCCAAAATCACAAAGCTAAAAGAAGAGAACGAAGAAATCCTCCAAAGAATTGAAACAGAGAGAAAGATCGTTGAGGATATCCTTACAAAAACTAGAGAACAAAACAAAGAAACGAAAGACAAAATGAGAATCGAAATCGTACAACAAATGATACGCAATCAAGAAAGAGCATGTGCAGCCATGAATGAGGCCCTACCAAACACTATAAAGACAGTCATGGGACAACGCACAACGAATCAGACAACAACGAGAAAGGACCAAGCAGACAACTAGTGGCCCGTTGCAGTCAAATAGTTGAGGCAGGACATAAAAAACACCATAAGCGCGACACGGCACCACAAACGGACAAAGAGGAACCGAGACAGCCAGCTAGTGGTCCTTTTCAGGACCGATCACCTCCAGGACTACGAACGAGATACCAGTGAAGACGATAACACCCTATATACCCCAATTATAACCAAACTTTCAGGTTGAACAGGGTATTACAGCAACATAGTAGACGAAAACAACAACAACAACAACAGCAGCGGCCTTTCTAAGTATCAGTCCAGACGAGAGAACAAACGAGACGAGGTGACCGGTGTGGGTAGCAGATGGACCAGAGCACGTGAGCTGTAATTCTTAGCGCATTTTGTAGAATTTAGCATTCGTGTTCTATAAGTCTGAAATTATATTCAGCACGAGTCTGTTTTAATGTTTAGTAAATTAAATGATAGATAGATGTGAAAGTTTAAGAGCGATTATTTCATTTATCAGAAAGGCAAATATGGTATGAAGCTATTTCACGTGAATTTAGATAATATCAACCTGTTAGCAAAAATATCAAGATGGCAGCCGGGAGGCCACGTGGTGATGACTTTAGTTCTAGTTGTTAAGTCAAGAGTAATTATATTTTATTCTTTAATGTAAGAGTAGTGTATTTCGCGTTTATTGATTATTCTACTGTATATCTTTAGTGGTTTACTTTGATAGTCATTTAGATTTCTGGTGAGATTAGAGCCACGCCAGGGTGCGTAAGGCACGTTGAGACAGGTGTTTCTCTGTTTGCTCCTGGTGGAGCATGGAAACACCAATGCGGCTGGTGTCCATCGCAAGCCCACAAGAAGCATTTCTATGCTATTACAAGGGTTGTTTCTGTAACAATGTGTTTCATGTAATGAGTTCCCAATCTCATCAGGGGTCATATACGACACGCTTGTGGCCAGGCGCATCAGTCGTCACTTACGACATGTTCAGAGTGCAGGAACAAGTATTGAGATGGATCAGTTGCGGGGTGGTGGTTTATTCTCATTATTGAGAGTATTTGTTGTACATATAGTTGAATATTATTTTATGTCCATTTTATTATTATTTAATTGTGGTTATGTGTAGAATGGTTTGTGAGAGCACGTGGGCTCACTTGGAGATATATATTTCTCTTCTCCGCTCCTGAGGGAGCATGGAGCCACCAGTGTGGTTTGCCTCCGCATGAAGTATTCATATGCTCGTGCAGTAGTGGTTTCGGTAGCAATCTGTGTTACATGGTGAGATTACCAGCCTCATGCACAACACCATACTAGTCTCATTGGACGACATGCATGAGTGTGTGTGTGTGTGATAGCTGAGTGTGTGCTCTTGCAGTAGTGGTTTCGGTAGCAATCTGTGTTACATGGTGAGATTGCCAGCCTCATGCATAACACCATACTAGTCTCATTGGACGACATGCATGAGTGTGTGTATGTGATAGCTGAGTGTGTGCTCTTGCGTGGCTCTAATCTCACCAGAAATCTAAATGACTATCAAAGTAAACCACTAAAGATATACAGTAGAATAATCAATAAACGCGAAATACACTACTCTTTCTTTAAAGAATAAAATATAATTACTCTTGACTTAACAACTAGAACTAAAGTCATCACCACGTGGCCTCCCGGCTGCCATCTTGATATTTTTGCTAACAGGTTGATATTATCTAAATTCACGTGAAATAGCTTCATACCATATTTGCCTTTCTGATATTTTATAGTCGTGTGTTATATTTAATAGCGGTAGGTTTTATCTGTGTTTTCGTGCCTAATAAAGCAAATTTCGCGAGTGTTGATTATGCAGCCAAATTAATACGCGTAGCGTGCAGTAAGTTGAGTGATTAGCCTAGTGCCTATATAAAGCATGCGATGGCCAGCAGCGGCCTTTCATCAACTTCCTTTCACAGCGGAGAAGACAGCACTATACTAAAACGAGCGTCCTTTTCAGGGCGAACACAGCCGTCAGAATTTACAAAAATGACTCGCACCAAGCAACAAGCTAAAAAGAGGAAAGTATATACAAGCCCTCAAACACTTGTCAGCAGCATCAAGCAAGAACCTACAAAGAGCAAACAGAGGCATCCAGAGAGCATGGATACTCCTAGCGTCGTGGCCAGTCGTTCTCAGAAGACGAACAACATAACCTCTGATACTACGACCGATGATCGACCCAAAGATTCGAAGGCAGATGACAAACAAGCTCCGAAACCAGACTTAGCAACATCACCGCTGAAACAAGGTGTCGAGGCGGTAGCTACATTGAGCAGTGACAAGGCAACATCGAAGACAGAGGGTAACAAAGCATTGAAACCCAACAAAATCCATCCACCGGCAAAACGAGATGTCATTGTCGAGTCTCCAACATACAGTGACCAGCCAACTCCGGTGAAACTTGACCAGATTCAGACGACCCAGAATGTGAATCCGTCCCACAGACCGTACACACAATCTGAGACAGAAGTTGGAACGTGCCAACTTCGCAAGCATCAAAACGCAGTATCCAACGTGGCACTACAGGAGAGAATAATTAAGATCACCCAGATGTCTGGAGGTGAGGCCTCGCTCAGGGCCCTACCCGA
The DNA here is from genome assembly GCA_024509875.1 of Oreohelix idahoensis. Taxonomy (NCBI): domain Eukaryota; kingdom Metazoa; phylum Mollusca; class Gastropoda; order Stylommatophora; family Oreohelicidae; genus Oreohelix; species Oreohelix idahoensis. The sequence continues at coordinate 873,499 of JAMPIV010015043.1, read as the reverse complement.
CGACAAAGTAATCGGCATACTTGAGTCAATAACGGGCAGGAGAAGCGTATCTAAAAAGTTTTTCAAGACACGACAACGGAGTTATCATAACTCTAAACAAGACGGAGAAAACAAACCAACTGATGGTCGAACTTGAATCCGGACACAAAGAAGTCCAGCTGCCCCACCAGATTAAAGCTACTGTGGAAATATTCAAGAAGACCAAAAAGATAGTTGTGAGAGGGATCGACAACAGCCGGTCCACACAAGAGGTCCACAGCCGCCTACAAGAAGAAAACAAGAACATCAACATAACACAGGTTGAAGACTGAAGACATGGGACAAGAAGGACACAAACCTAGTTATCCTAACTATTGAAGGGACTTGAAGACCAAGTCAACTAAACAAAAGAGTACATCCCTCCTGTTATGCAGTGCTAAAACTGCCAACAATTCTCGCACACTAAGAAATCATGTAGGAGAGAGACAGTTTGTCGATACTGTGCGGGAACTCACTCTTACAATGAATGTCCTCATGCGAAAAAAGGATAACAACTATAAAGTGCGCAACTCCAACAGAACCTGCGCAAACTGTCTCGGGAACCACGGGGCAAGATACCGTGGCTGCCCGATTCTATGAAACAAAGGCCATACTGAAGGAATCTGTAACCAAAAACATCTCTTAGAGAAGCAAGAAACCGAGTGGCTTCAGGCGGCACTGGTAAACAGAACAGCACACAAGAGCCCAGCTGATAAGACTAGCCACAGATATGCGAGACATAAAACAACAAACTCAGTCGAGACGAACAACAAGCAACACAACGAAGACTCAGATGCCATAAGAGACGAAACAATAGGAGCCGTACAGAGCGCCCAGGCAATATTACAGGAAATGAAAACTATCAAACACGAGATAGAAGTAGATCGTCAAACTCACAGATAAAGGAAGAGAACGAAGAAATCCTCAAAAGAATTGAAACAGAGAGAAGAAAAGCAGAGGAAACTCTTACAAAAAGTAGAGCACAAAACACAGAAAACTAAAGACAAAATAAAAACCGAAATCGTGCAGGAAATACACAGCAAACTAGAAAGAAGAGATAGAGCGGAAATAAACATAATTTTAGAACCATAATGGAGATGCTACCAAAAATAATAGCGACAGCCTTTGAAGAACACAAACCGGTAACAGACAACAAGTAGCTACAGAATAGGCAGCTAGTAGTCCTTTTCAGGAACAATCAGCTCAAGGACTCGGAAAGCGATACCAACGAAGACTAACGCTAACACCCTATATACCGCAATACAACCGTTTGTAACCTGTAAGGCAGGAAAGGAACTCCATGAGAATGCCACGACACCATAAACATACAAGCAACGACGAAGGATCCAGACAGTCAGCTAGTAGTCCTTTTCAGGGCTAATCATTTCCAGGACTAGGAAAATGATACCAGCGAAGATGTTAACACACTATATACCCCAATATAACCGTTTGCAACCCTTCAATGGGTTTTGGTTGAACAGGGTATCACAGCAAAATATTAGACCCAAAGAAAGAAAAAAAAAAAAAAAAAAAAAAAGCAGCGGCCTTTCTAAGTATCAGTCCAGACGAGAGAACAAATGAGACGAGGTGACCGGTGTGGGTAGCAGATGGACCAGAGCACGTGAGCTGTAATTCTTATCGCATTTTGTAGAATTTAGCATTCGTGTTCTATAAGTCTGAAATTATATTCAGCACGATTCTGTTTTAATGTTTAGTGAATTAAATGATAGATAGATGTGAAAGTTTAAGAGCGATTATTTCATTTATCAGAAAGGCAAATATGGTATGATCATCATCATCATCATCTCGCCCACCCTATCACAGGTAGATAGATGGATAGATAGATGGATAGATAGATAGATAGATAGATAGATAGATAGATAGACAGATAGATAGATAGATAGATAGATAGATAGATAGATAGATAGATAGATAGATAGATAGATAGATAGATAGATAGATAGATAGATAGATAGATAGATAGATAGATAGATAGATAGATAGATAGATAGATAGATAGATAGATAGATAGATAGATAGATAGATAGATAGATAGATAGATAGATAGATAGATAGATAGATAGAACGAACGACCTTTTTTTCAAAGGGTAAAGAATTGGGCGCGCAGGCCCGTCTAACATTCTGCCCTCCCACTCTCATTAATCTTGCATACTATATCCTTTCATTCCCACATGATGCTTTAAGCATTAATTTAAAGGCATGCAACATTATAAAGTTACCATAACAGCATTCATTTACAGTATGCAATCATAATAAAAAAATGAGTTTTTTTTTTTGAAACAAACAATTGGGGGAAAAAAGTAATAATAAAATAAAATAAATAAAACAATAAATAAAAATAAATAAATTCTGTATACCGACACTCACTCATGCGGCATATAATGATATGATATAACCTGCCAAAAATGAGAATTATTGAAATTTACAAAATGTGTGTGGAATACCATTCAAGTAGAGCAATATGGTTGTTTTTACATGGGGGTTTTATCAGAATTTTTGTTTGCCATAAAAAACTTTGACAGCTAGTAGAGTGAGATATTAAATATAGCATCAAATACATTAGTCGTTTGGTATAGTAGACAGAGCACAATTGAGATTAGACGGTGGGGAAAACATCCCAGCAATTTAAAATGGGTGTTTTTTACATCGAAGTTTCCATATTCTGTAAGAACCTATAATTGCACTGATACTGACATATTTACATAAAACCTTTGCTTCAAATTTCCGCAACCCTAGCGACATTAATCCACTCACACACTTTGCATGCACATGACCCAAACTACCAATTATCAGTACGATTACATGCGTACGATAGCCTAGTTCGTTAATTTCTGCAGTCAATGGATAGTACTTATCAAATTTATGTTGGTAACATTTATCTAAATGGGCGTCATATGGTATTGCTGCCTCTACTATAAAAGCTGTTTTGTTCTGTCGATTGATTATCGTTAAATCAGGTTTTACGGCATGTGTCTTAAATGAGGTGTTACTGCCGCCGAAAAGTGATGGTTTAACTAATATCTCTTTATTTATTGTTATGTCACTCTTATTATTGTATGAGGATTTCAGTTTCTCATAAATAATGTCTACAGCTCTATTGTGCCTTTGTTGGTATAATGTTTGAAATTTGGTACATCCATTCAATAAATGTGACACTGTTTTGTATGGGTGGTTACATATTTTGCACATTTTCGTGTATGTCTGTGGGTAGTATAGATGTAAAAGACTTTCGCATTCCAGCAACTGTAACCTCGATCTCACAGCAAATGAAAGTATTTTATCACAATGAATGGTTTACACCTTTCATTTCGCGCACTATTCTCCCTTGTGATGATTTACTTTTTAGTTCACTTAGAATTAGGTTAAGTTTATGTGATTTAAATCCAGAATAAAAAGCATTTGCTGACTTGTATGTTAGACTCACATCTTCATCTACGTCTAAATGTACAATATAATGGCCACTGTCATCCACTTTCACACTCACTCCTTCACGCGCGCATTCTTCATTCAGTTCTACCCAAAATGATTTTGGCCAATTCACCTTCGATCTTTTAGCTAGATGGTTTGTTTCGTTTAACTCGTAACTTGCAAAGTTATTCCTATCATCATCTACTTGGTCTATTTTACGTTTTTTCATATGTCTATCTAACGAGTTTATCGCTGCAGTTTTTACAAGACTATCATCACAATTGAGCATACTGATAAGGAATGAAATATGTCGAGAGTGGTATGAAGGGGTTTGGTATGCCAAGGCCACCCTTCGACCTGGGACAAAAGAAATAGCTCCTTGTGGATGATTCATTTAGCGCTAGCCATGTTCTAACGTGTTGTACAATTTCATCTTCAATTTCTTTAAGTTGTTTTTCTGTGAAGTGTATGTTTGAACACTGCACACTTTTGTGGCTTAACCTCCATCCCGCTGGTCTCCATAAATACTGTTGTCTTCTGTGCCGGTGATTGTAAGTCGTGTATGTTGGTGGCAAAGAGACTTACGTCATCCACATACCCTTGAATTGGATTCGGCATGTGATGTATTTGATAACCTTGCTCAATCCACCGCAGCCATTTATCGATGCCTTGTTCAAATACAATGACACTCCATGGGCACCCCTGAATAATACCTTTCGTACGCTCGATCCGGTCTGTGATAGTACTGGCGTTTTTAACTTGATAGGAGGAGCCACTGTATATATCTTTGGTGATGTTGACAAAGACGTCAGGGTAGCCTGATTCGCTTAGCTCCCTTATCATAAATTCGTGGTCAATGCTGCCAAATGCATCTTTAATATCAATAAAGCACAGATAGGCCTTTCCTGATGAATGTAGAAAGTCACTAACTGCTGTTTTTAAGATGAAGACATGTTCTTGAAGACCATTTCTTGGCAATGATCCTTTTTGCCGAGGTGACAGTCGCTGGGTGTCAACAATCCACTGCATGTGTCGAGATTGAATTAATTTCATGAACAGCTTGTATGATGATAGCAGAAGAGAGATGGGTCTCCAGTCTTCGATGGTGCTTAAATTTCCATTTTTAGGCACAAGGGTAATTACACCGTGCTTCCAGTCTGGTGGCACCCGTTGGTTGAAAAGGCATGTGTTAAAAATAACCGTCAGGATTGGTGCGAGCTTGTTTGCCTGCTGCTTGATAGTATCATACGTCACACCGTCAGCCCCAGGTGATTTCCTACTCGGCAGTTTTTTTATACACGATAATACTTCGCCTACGGTAAATGAGTCAGTGGCCGGGGTGTGCTTTGGCTCTTGGATGACTATTTCTGCTTTCCATGGGGTGTCGCTTGCAAGTGTATTAAGTCTGCGCTGGCTGCGTTCCTTAAAATGTGTTTCTATATCTTGTATGTCTATGTTACAGGTGGTGGTCGACAACTTGTTGTTGTGTTTTATAATATTGATGGCTTTACTCTGATCTGTTTCTAACAAGTAAAGTAGTTCCTCTCGTGTCACGCTTCCCGCATTGTGTGTGTTACCATTTTCTTTGTTTCGTTTGAAACTTGGGCAGATGTTATGCCTAATAAAAAATAGGGCCGCTTCAATAAAGTCATTCAATTGTTGTGTGTCATTCATCTCTTCAGTACTGGTTGTTGGTTCCGGCGTAGTAACAGGAAACTGCAGCAAAATACGTTTGATAAACTTAAGAAACTCAATGCTGAAGGGTTGGCCGTTAGGCCGTGTTGATTTGAAATTATTCTCGCTGTCGTAAAATAAACTACACAGTGTTGAAATAATTCGTACCCATCACAACGGATTTGAATGTTCATAAAATGGCTTTACTTTAATAGGCCGCGTTGATATGGCCTTTCTAAAACTAGCTTCAGCAATTACAAAATCCTGCCATGTGTACTCGTTGGTACTAGACGTGTTCCAATAGTCGATGTTCAAAGGGTCGCCATCTTGGTTAGGCTCTGCGAATGTTAACACGGTACTCTTCTCACAACAGAACTTTATTTTACCACTTTTTATAGCTTCCTTTTTGAAAAATTTTAACTTGGAAACAAGTCCAACACTTTGTAAATCCAAAACGACGTTATCGGTGGTCGTAACAACGGATATATCTTCCAATAAGACGAAATAAGCAGGACAGCACAAAAGTGCTGCTTGTCACGACGCCATCTTGGATACACACATTGTCATTAGGCCGAAGGGCTGAAAGCCCATGTGCTGCTGGTTTAAAAAAAATAGTGCAACATACATACATACATACATACATACATACATAGACAGAAAGATAGATAGATATGTCACGGATTGCCTCCCCTGCTTTGCAGTAATTATCCACCACCGACCAAACTCTTGGCAGAGATGTAGATAATGACACGTGTACCTTAAAGTATAATTCACAAGATATTTTCAGCAGTCACGAACAATGTTGCATTGGGCTGAACAATTGTTAGCGCATTATATCTGGTCCGTTGCCTTTTGTGATAGATAGAAAAATAGATAGATAGATAGATAGATAGATAGATAGATTAGATAGATAGATAGATAGATAGATAGATAGATAGATAGATAGATAGATAGATAGATAGATAGATAGATAGATAGATAGATAGATAGATAGATAGATAGATAGATAGATAGATAGATAGATAGATAGATAGATAGATAGATAGATAGATAGATAGATAGATAGATAGATAGATAGTTAGTATTCGTAGTTGTTAAGAAATTTATTATGAAGAAACAGATTCTACAAAACACTGCCGCCTTTTATTTATACAAAGTTTAAGAAAATCTGACAGTTGGAAACTTATTTTTAACATTGAAAATACTGGAGTAATGAGTAGGCATTGTTTACAGCATCTATACTAGGTTGCCAAGCAACGGTTTATGAAAAGAAAACTCATTTTAATGTAACCTTTGACCTATTGCATAATACCATGAGCGTGTTTTTATTTATTTCCAGACTAGGTGTATGTACCGATTTGGCTATTGCGAACAAGATGATGAATGTTGTGGCGAAATGACTTGTCTTATAAACTATAAGGGTGATGACGAAAGGCTGCCAAGTGGTGCATGTAGATATCTAATCACCATAACATAACAGCCTTAATACTCAATTCCTTCCGTGAGTGACACATCTGGTTTACAGAGTAGAGTTAAGTAAGAAAATAAGGGGTAATGCCACCTCAGGATAAGGGGGTAAAAGGTTGGAAACGCCTCAAATGGGCGTGTTTCGAGAAAGAAATGATAATTCTTCAACGTTTAGTTTCAGGAAGAATCAGTGTATGTTCAGATATAAATAACATTGTAGGATTTGCACTATTTTTTTTTAAAACCAGCAGCACATGGGCTTTCAGCCCTTCGGCCTAATGACATGTCATTGCGAGGCTGGGGAACCTCAGGACTTTCCTTCCAACCCGGTCAGGAGCTTCGCTCCTTCTCATCCACAGAGGGTTTGGATTTGCAGTATAAGTGGAGTTATTTGCAGTTTAATGTGTCAAGAAGTGAGTTGATCAAGTTTTAGCATCCTTCTGCTTAATCTAAGAAAACGTAGGATAGACAGAATGTAGGAAAAGTTAGATGGACAGAAAGCTCTGGATCGTCTGATTAAAAGAAGATATAGATGAAAAGGATGGTTGGAAGACAAGAATGACAAAAGGATGTACGGACCCAAAACACAAAAGCCCAAATTGTATCGCTTTGCCAAGAAAATGTTGAGAGTCCAGAAAGATTGTGACGTCATCCTCTGTCTTAGGGTCGGAACTGGCCTATATATACTAGGGGCGTTCAAAAAGTAATGCACCACATCGTTTTTCTCAGCTAAAAATGAAGATAGAAGCATGAAATTTTGCACACTTTACATATGGCATGTGCCAATTGTGTGCATCAAATTGCACCGCAACCGGCCAAATAATACGGCTGCCCTAAACCGTTGAAATATAGCGTGTTAGCAACTTGCGTTATAAGCAGCGAATTGTGATAGAATTTCTCGTTGCAGAGAAGGAAACTGTTGTGAACATTCACAAGCGTCTATGTGATGTGTATGGAAGTTTTGCAGTCGACAGGAGTACAGTCAGTCGCTGGGTTCAGAGAATCAAAGAATCAGGAAGTGGAGATACGGAGCTGCTTGATCGGCCGCGCTGTGGACGTCCTGCCACAGCCACCAACGCAGAAATGTTGAAATCCGCTGAGGGCATTATTGTTACTGATAGGCGAGTCACTACTCAACAATTGGCCTTACATCTGTCAGTCAGCATTGGTAGTGCAAATGCAGTTATAAAAACTCTCGGATTTTCTAAGGTTTGCGCAAGATGGGTTCCTCGAAGTCTCACAAATGACCACCGATTGCAAAGGAAAGCAATTTCTTCTGAATTGTTGGAGCGTTTCAATGCTGATGGAGAGAACGTTTTGGCTAAGATCGTTACAGGTGACGAAACCTGGGCACATCATTTTGAACCTGAGACAAAAAGACAGTCAATGGATTGGCATCATCCGCAATCACCACGAAGAAAGAAATTATAGACAATTCCTTCAGCTGGAAAGGTCATGATCACTGTCTTTTGGGACATTGAAGGTGTGATTCTTGTGGACGTTATGCCAAGAGGAGAGACAATAAATTCGCAAGCTTACATTAAGACATTGAAAAAACTCAATCAATGTTTTCGCAGAGTTCGGCCGCACAAGAATCCAACAGACCTGCTTCTCCTTCACGACAATGCGCGACCGCACACAAGTCTGGCAACACGGGAAGCAATCACCAAATTGGGTTGGACTGTACTACCCCATCCACCCTATAGTCCCGATTTGGCACCCTCTGATTTTCCTCTATTTGGTCCACTTAAAGATGCACTCCGTGGGACAAGGTTTGAAGATGATGAAGGAGTGATTCATGCAGCGAAGAAATGGCTACATGAGGAAGGCAAAATCTGGTACGGGCTAGGAATACATGCACTTGTTTCGCGCTGGCATAAAGCCGCATAAGTTGATGGGGATTAAGTTGAATAATACCGATGTTTACATGACATATCCATGTATATTGTGCATAAATTTCATGCTTTTTGAATAAACAGCTCCTGAGAAAAACGATGTGGTGCATTACTTTCTGAACGCCCCTCGTAGAAGCGGTGAATTTGAACTGACACACACGCATCAGCCAAGTTAGTAAATGCACGTAGGACAGACGGTTAGAGCTAGACATTTCACATCTGTAACTGTCGTCAGCCTACCAAATACAAGTTGTCCAGTGTATATCTGAGGCTAGAGGGGGAGTTGAATTACAAAATTAATTATGTACATATAATGCCATATTTGTGTCATACACGAAGATCAGCAGTGTTGCGACCAACACAGAAACATCCATCAACACACACATTTTATAAGAGACATAATTACCTACACACACCAGCAGAATTGTCAGTCTTCAGTTCTTTCCCTTGACTACGAGAAAGCCTTTGATAGAATATCACACTCGTACTTCCACAAAACATTACTACGTTGCAACATAGATGAACACTTCAGAAAATGGATTAATATTCTGTACATGAAGCCCGACAGCAAAGTGTTAGTAAATCATACATTAACTAACACCTTCAGGCTAACAAGATCTGTCAGACAGGGATGCCCTCTCTCTCCTTTACTGTATGTTCTTGCATTAGAACCACTGCTAGAGAACATATATTGTATACTATACATATATATCTTGTATATACCCTTCAAAAATGTTAAGAACCATTTTTATTAAGGGTGCAAAGTGAAATGAAAATGAAAAATAAAAACACAGCACTTCAAAATATAACACGACAAGCTTATCAGTGACAATCAACACTGTTTTCATGACGGTTGCATTAACGTGTGTAAAATGACAGCACAGCAATCAATACAACCCTCATTTTCAAAATTAATGAAAATAACACCAATGGTCAACATTGTCAGTAGCGTGTGCGTCCTCCATTATTGGCGATACTTTCAAGGCACCGCTGTCGCATGGAAATGATGAGCCTGCGAATGAAGCATTGGGGCACTGCCTGCCACTGATGCTGAAGTATCAGAAGCAGTTCATGCAGAGTTGCAGGAGATGGCTGATGTTGCTTAATGTCACCGTGGGGTTTGCCCAAGCATTACTTATGCTATTTGAACGCTTAAGACAGTTCACGGGTAAGAAAGTTAAGTATGAATAAAATAAGACGAGTGTTCAGTAACTTGGCTCGCGTTAACAAAACGTGAGTATTTTCTTTTCTCGTGAGTTGTAAATCAAAGGCGTAACCAATGAAAGTAGGAAAAACAAGTGAGGGCGACGAACCAGAAGTAGCGAGGGAATCGTACGTGAGAACAATGACCAGAGGTCATTAGGGCAGTCCGGTTTCTGAGTTTGAAGAAACAAGAAGTGTTTTTGTTCTGGGCGGTTGCCTGCAGATGAACGAATTCTGTGGTTTGACAGAAGTAGAATAAGTCTAGCAAGATATAGAGGTTATAAGATAATGAACATAAGTCCAGAAATTGTTCACAGGATGTGTTAGCGCGATAACGAAGAAGCCTTATGTAGACTATGAGAATATTAGCGCTAGACAGTAACTGTTTAAGATAATGAAGAAGCCTTGTGTAGATTATGAGAGTAGTGAATGTATTTCAGGAGATATTCAGCTATGTGATTTTAAGTATGATTTTGAACTTATTATGCATACAAGTAAGAGATTTACAGGAGAAGTAACGCAGATGCCCCAAGTCGACATGTCAAAGATATATGTTGAGAACTTTGTGGACTGAGCAACAAAAGAGCAAAGTTAGAGGTGAAGGATAACCACCTTTGTCATGGTGAGTTCACGACAAGTAAACTAATGAGCTGTCTTCAGAAAATAGTTACGACAAGTAAACTAATGAGCTGTCTTCAGAAAATAGTTACGACAAGTAAATGATTTGAAGAGCCGACTTTTGTAAGAACTGTTCACACGCTCTCGCACGTAGGTATATGCTTAGATGACATGGTACTTGTATATAGTTTAAGCTAACCTTTCAGAGATAGTAACAGAGCCCTATAGAGGTTAAAAAGAAATAAAGGCAGGAATATAATGAGATGGGAGTGAGGAGATGGAGTATAGAGGTATTTAAGTGAACAGGAGTAAAGTTGATCGAACTAAACAAGATACAGGAGGACGATGCATATACATGAGATATAGAGCTTTTATATATGAAGCCAACATGAGATAAACGTATGCAAGCTCTGGGATGAATTATTTGTCTTGCTGATAAAAATATATATATATATACATATTTATGTAAATAAATGTTTTGATGGATACAGCAGATGTTTCAGTCCGTCTGTGAGCTTTGATGTATGTAGCCAGCGAATAATAATAATAAAAACAAACTACTACTATGCGAATGTCAGTAGAAACAGCAAAGAAGGAACGGAACGAGTCGTGGGTTAAAGAAAAGAGGAAACATATGTTCATCCAGGAATCTACACCTCTGGCGGAGATGGCCAGTACACAAGTACACTCTTAACCCACTTGGAAGATAAACAAACAAAAAGAGATTTTGTGATTTGAGTAATATTACTAGGCCTGCCATCTGCCACCTAGTGATACCAGCCCTGTTACATAAGACTAATTGATGCCGTAACCAGTGCTACTATAGACCACGGTTACATAAGACTAATTGGCGCCGCGACCAGTCTTTCTTACTGACAACATGGCTACATCACAGCTAGATATAATGCATCAACAACAACAACAACTCGCATTTGTTCCACACCCCCGGAACAAGAAACAACAATGGCTGCTATCAAAAGTATTACAGAGAAGAGAATGTTCAAACAAGATTTAACCAGTGTATTGAACAGAAACCTACAGTTGAGTTACATACAGAACACGAACCCATGGAAATTGGACATTCCCGCCCGCGTTGGCATCGCCCAAGCCAGACGAAAAACCAGGAACCTGTAAACACAAATTATGCTCTACACCCTGCTAGACAACAGAACATACACCAAGTTAACATTCCTACTTGTTTCATTTGTGGTTTTCGAGGACACCTAGCCCGTGAGTGCCGACGACAACATCCTCGCCTACCCCAGCACAATTACAACAACACACGACAGCATAGTTATGGTAACACTCATAATCATAGTCAAAATTTTCGAGGAGCACATGCAGCTTCCACCTTTACAAGAGGACAAGCACGAAGGTACAACCAGGGAAATCACACGTATCCAGACAACAACAGAACGCATCGCATAGCCACTATCGGCAGTCATTGGAATAGTCTTAATAAAAGAGCTTGTCGTATTGCTGTTAGAAATTTTATGAACAGAATCAAACAACGAAAGATATGGACAGTACAAAATTTTACAACAAGTGACCAACAAATTTGCTTAATAACGACAGAAGATGGAATGAGGGTACATATCAGAACAATACAACAATGCAGAAAACCACCTAACATACATCACCAGGTTGGGTTTGTAAAATCAAATGACACGCGATGGGCTCCCATGATTAGTAATCAACCAAGGCCAGAACCACAGGTGAAGAAAACAACCATGATCTGTGTTGCAACTCAAACAGATATCGACTTCAACACCGCCATAACAGATACCAGTACACCAGAAACAGTACACTTCAACACATCTGATGTACACACTGAGCAGAGAAAGAACCCCCAAATTCTCAAGCTTAAGATAGCTAATCAAAATTCACAGAAAGCTTTCAAGAAATGGCAGAAACAGCATGATAAAAGAGCTAAATTAGAACAATTTCAAGTTGGTGATAAAGTTTACTATAAGAAGAATGTTCGAGATAACAAAGTTGATGTAAGATGGCTCGATGGATATAAAGTACTTGAAAAGACAACACCCATAAATTACATATTATGGAATGAAGAGAAAAACATAATCACAAAAGCGCATGCAGCACAAATGAAAAAAGACAACCATCGTCCGACAGTACCACCAGCTTTATCGAATGGCAGACCAGTAAGAAAGGTCACACTAGATTACCATAATTCTACAGAAACCTCAAGCACTTCACACACCGAACTTGAGACTGATGATGAGCTTCATATTGACACAGAACAGTGTAGCACCCCAAATCAATTACAAGATGCTATACATCGGTTGAATTGCTGTAGAGACAAGTCAGAAGACGAAGATGATATTCCTTTAACAGAACTAAGAGAGAGGTTGATATTTCGAGACAATCGTTTACATGATAGAGATAGCAGCACACCAGTACCGGTGCATGAGAACGAACCCCACTCGTCTATAACGAGTCAAACATATTATGGCAGTCAAGCATTACAACCGCCAGCTCCAAGTCAACCCCAGCCAACACACTCAAGTTGGGACAGTGACGATGAAAGACCCTTGCAAACAGTGAGAAACAACATAACCTCCCATAGACGGAACCCTACAGAAGAACATACCGCCAGCTCCAAGTCAACACCAGCCTACACACTCCAGCTGGGACAGCGATGATGAAAGACCTTTACAAGCAACGAGAAACAACATAACCCATCATAGGCAGAGCCCTACAGCAGAGCATATAAACATTAAAATATCTCAACCTCCGGACGAAACACACAGAGACAAGAACATTATAGATACGCCTTCGGCACCTCATGAATCAGAACTTGAGACTACAGAACGAGAAGAAAGCGACATTGATTGCACAGATGATACTATCAACACTGAGATACGTACAGCTACCAAGCGCCCTTACCACCCTTCATCACCAGATTCACCATCACGAGTGAAACTGTTACGCCTACCACAAGAGCATGTACGAGAAAGATTCAAAAGACACCATCGCCAAGTTCATAAACCGATGCCGGTTTTACAACATCATCCAAATATTCATTCGCCCCCTACCTCCTGCAGAGCGACTATAAACACAGCACAGTCGATACCAACTTCGTCACATTACGACAGTCGTCTCTCCAGTAGAGAAATTACACTGTTTATCATCATGTGACGTATTCTTTCCAGAACGTTGTCTCCATTACAGCTGCTCTGAACGCATCACGATTCTGGGCAAGTCGACCTGCATCAGCCAAAGACAAGTTCAGACTCTCTGGGATGTCCTGGGTCCACCGTCGTCTAGGTCGACCCCTTCCCCTTTTTCCAGGGACCATGCTTTCCATCACTGTTTTTTCCAGACTATTATGTCTTTTTATATGACTGAAAAATTTCAGCTTCCTTATTGCGATGGTATTTAGGAACCAATGTTCCTGTACGTTTAGTGAGTGCAGTACTTCTCTGTTGGTCTTTTTTTCTGTCCAGGGTATTCTCAACAACCTTCTGTAGCATTTCATTTCGAATGATGTAATCTTTTTGCAACTGTTTTATTGAATTACACTGTTAGAACTTGCAAAAGAAATCTCAAAGTTTATGCAGGCAGTGTAATCATCGTAAAGTACTCACCCAGCTAAATTACTATATCGCAGCATTCCCCCAGCAATAGTGCGTATAGGTACTCTAATCAACATAGTACTTAAAACTATGTCATTTTATTAAGTTTTTGTGGTTAACTTAGTGAATATTGATATTCCTGTGTACACTTAGACACTCACATTACTCAGTAATTTTGTAAAGCACGAGAGTATAGAACTTTGAAAAAAAAGAGAGAAATAAACAGACTATAATCTAGAGAAACACAGAGTCGTGACAATGTAGACTAAATTCATATAAACTCATGAAACTTGGCAGTGTTCTTCCCAAGGTACAAGATTCAGCACACCAGAGGATCAAGACTGATAATTATTGTTAGTATAATTAGTGTAATGTTCATATGTTTTTGTATAATGGTTGCATTCCAGGTATATACACATTTGAATTGGCAAAAGAGGAAAATGAAAAGAAAACGAAGAGATATGCCACAGATATAGCCAAGTCATAACAGAGTAAGAAAATTCTCTTACCCATATACAGGTAACAAAGAGTGCACATACTGCACTGATGATGAACATTCCCACGACACATACCCTGTTGTTGCGCTGATTACATAGCGACACCAGGAATACGACATGGTTGTAGTATTGCTGCTTTAAACAGTAGCTACTTAAGAGATGATAGTGATGACACACTTACATAGTCACGTTGACATTAACTCTAAGCACAAGGATGTTTGGTGTTTTGTGAAGTCTGGTACACATGTGTATAACGTCTATAATTTCAGACAGAATTAACGACTTGACCGGTGCGTCTAAGGCTAACATCAGTCGAGCACATCAAATTCTGACCTGATTTGTGACATATATCTTTCACTATCGCCCCAGGACAGTTACTTAGACACGCGTCTATAGTTTGAATATTTGGTCTTTCAAAGTTACGATGCACCAATACCAGAGTTTTACCGTCGATATATTGATGATGGTATTGGCATTACAGACATGTCTGAGGTGGACCTCCGTCGATTTATTGATTTTGTTGATAATTTCAATCCTGCCATCAAATTCACTTCTGAAATTTCTACGACTTCAGTGAACTTCCTTGACATCACTGTGACTATTAGACCTACTGGTCTTAAAACGTCTGTCTATTATAAGGCTACTGACGCTCACGGTTTCCTTCTTTGTGCTTCATCGCATCCTCTTAGTTGTAAAAATTCCATTCCCTTTTCTCAACTTCTTCCCTTGCGTCGGTTATGTGACGATGATGATGATTTTCATCAGCGAGCTCAGGAGATGCTCGAGTTCTTTCGCCGACGTCTTTATCCAGAACATGTTTTATCTGATACTCTTAATCGTATCACACACGTCACTCGTCAGATGGCACTCACTACTAAACCTTCTGTCCAATCTGACAGACTCAAACTGGTTCTAACTTTCCATCCTCACTGTCTGGCGGTGAAGAGAAATCTGTTTCGACATCTGCCTATTCTCCACTCTGATTCTGATACCAGAGAGTTGTTTCGTGATACACCTTTGGTGGCATATCGTAAGGATATGAATTTTAGGGATATTCTTTTACACAGTCGCTTGCGACATACTAGCCCTTCATACTTTGGTACTAAACCGTGCCAACGCCGTATATGTAAGAGCTGTCCGTTTGTACTCCAAACTAAGTCACTTTTCCGAAAAGAAAAGTTATCATTAGAGAGTCTTTCACGTGCGAATCCAGAAACCTGATTTATGCTATCATCTGCAAGAGGTGTGGCATTACCTATATTGGTGAAACTGGCAAGCGTTTGGCAGACAGGTTTCGTGAGCACTTGAATAACATCTATCATTACAAACATTTACCGGTGGCCCTTCATTTCAATAGGCCTGACCATTCAGGTAAATCCTCTCACAAAATTTAGAAGTCAAGGATTACTGGGACTACTATGGTCTTTTTATAATGTTTAATGAGACGCACACTGGAACAGTACGTGTATGGTTACAGGAACACATGTCGACATAAACAGCATAGTGTTGATCAATGGTGTATCATCTTAAGGTAGCATTCATGCTGAATAACCTCATACTGGAACATTTGTAGACAAGCATTCAGAGTTCCATAGTTAATACAAATATACATCAGGTTTTACTGACAAATCATGTCAGTTCGTAAATAATGTTCGTGGTGACTCCTAGACAGAACCTCTCTTAGCATGAGTGTAGCTTGTACTCTAGCGGAGATTCCTTCAAAGAGCATTCAGCAAATATCTTCTGAGTAAATGCTAAATCACCCATAATAGATTTTTCTTTCATAAATGTGATCTCTGGATCATTATCGGGTAGTAAGGGGCATCCCTGTTCTCTGATGAATGATTCGGATTCCAAGATGGCTTCCTTAACATCGCTCACATAACGGTGAGACGACAAAACTTCTAGAAAGATTCAATTCATAAAGATATCAAAGTTTCCACCAATATCAGCATTATCTGTCCTCATAATTGCTGCGTAGAAACATTATTAGTGCTGCTAGACGATATGTCGTTCTGACGTATGAACGTAAGTAGATTCATGTAAACATATACCCATCGTAAGCCTAGGAACGAACGAAGTCAGTAAAAGTACGTTTACCTTGGCCAAGAATAAATAGCAAGCACAAAAACACTTTTCTGGCGTAATAGAATCAATACTGGGGAACACATAGACTAAAACAGTCCTAGAAGACACAATCTTCTTCCCCAAGATAATTTGAGATCACAAAACTTTGGACCGCTCGACATGGCGTCCCGCCAGACTTCATAACCGAAGAACACACTAACTTATCTTCATCCGCTGAGAGTGTAAGAACAAATAATCCAGCCAAGACACACAAAGATAACACGATATAAGACCGAATCGTCTCAAACAAACAAGTAGTAAACCTAGATTCGGACTTTCAATATTCCTGCAAAACCTTAAGCGAGAACAATCTGTTTCCAGCTATAATGGACATAAAATGATATAGATCCAGATTCCTACGCTTGTTCAATACACGGAAACAAAACAGGAACCGATCACTCAAAGAATAGATACACATTTACTATTCTGAGTTATCCCCCTTCTTAAAAGTCGTAAGTTCATAAATAAATATCTTTTTATCAAACAAATAGTTACATTTTCATTTGTAATCGTATCGACTGTAATCTGTGCGACATATAAAAAATATGTGCGCAACAGACGGTAAGTACGTTCAGGCGTGAATCTGATCGAATCAAAAGTAGAGATAGCATGAGTTGTGTCTTCCAAATAAGAAAGCAGATTATCGACTAAAGGCTGGAAAATAATATAAAGGAATTCAGAAATACGTTCAGTGGGACAAGAACAGGCTGAAACAATAGGCCTACCAGGGTTAGCAAATTTATTCACCTTAGGAAGCATGTAAAAGGAAGGCTTACCAAGACTACTATAAAACATATGGAGAGATAAAGCACCAGAAGGAAGAAGATCATCATGAACAAGGTCACGGATAGTCTCATATACAGTAAGATTATTCCGGACAGTAGCATAAAAGGTAACACAACTTGTTACTCACCTTGTTCTGGTATCTATCAACGCTGATCGGGTTAGCAGTCAATAGAATTGACTTTTTTGGATGGTAAATACGCTCTGATATAACCAAATAAGTTGAAAGTAACGCGCTTCGCCAGAATAAGGCAAAAACCGAACCCAAAAAAATGGAATTAGGCATCAAACTAAGGCTAGTACAGTAGAAAAATAAGAGAATGCATCTGTCGTGTACACAACCAGCGAGCTACAGGAATAGTTAGCAATCACACTCTTTCACATATACTCAGGGAGACTGAGTACCTAGGGGTTTACCCGTAAAACAATGCTCAATAATAACAATAACTGTACACATTCAGCCAATGTATTTTAATTCCAGATTGTGTTTAATTTTGGTGTTGTTAAGAGCGATAATAAGTGATCCAGGGGATTTGCTCAGCTTAAACAGCTGCATTACCACCAAGGAAACATGCTAGAGACCGCCTTCTGTGAAAAGTATCTATAATAACAACATGGCAACCTTTCATCTCACATATTTTCATAATTTTTAAAATTGCAAGTATGCCTGCATATGACCAACGAAGCTGTCTTATTTTTTTTAGGGTAACTAACACGATACATCTCTTCTGAGTTGAACAACAGTCTGGAGAGGAAAGAAATTTAGCTGTATCACCTCATAACATTAATTACTTAAGCAATAAAGAAGTTTAAATTACTTGTCCATTGTGTTTTTTATTTACCGTTATGTGGGAACTTGGTGAAGAACGCTCACGCCTTTACATGGCGGGGTTAACAAAAATTGGTACTGCTTCTTACAAGGTTAAAGGAGAAATAAACAGTTTACGGTGCGGCCCAAAGACTTGTGTCAGGGTCAAACCAACAAAAAATACAAGTGAAATAAACCCACGTAAATATGGGAGATTATCTCTATTAGTAACAGTGTAGCGTTAAATTTAGAATTTAGAAGTTGGCTACCCGACCAGTTACATCGACAGTTGAGTAGCGTTTCCACGTCCAATATTACATTTTAGCTTCGCTTTTCACTCCGATCTTCATTAGTAGCCAGCTTCGCATTTCGGTCACATGTGGATGGCGTGTAGCGTTAGCGTTTGTCGTGTGTTTACTGTTTATGATAATCTACTGGGGATCCCACAGATGTAAACAAACACAGCTGAGGCAAAATATCTGATTTAATCATTCAGTATTTGGACTGGAAAATTGGTGCGTTACATTTCAAATAAATGAATGAGCAGAATACACCAAAAAAGGCACCTGCAACACTGTCAACATATCTAACCGAAACACTTGTCAAATATGACTTGCTCAGAGAAGTGAGTTGCATTTACTTGGGATAATTATAATAACATGTTAAGTGGAATGGGGCAACATGCACCTGGCAACTGTGTGTTTTTATGTGTTTGTTACAGGTGGGTTTGTCTCGGTCTATGTCTTTATATCGGCATTGCTGTTGCCTGGTTGGTCGGGCGTATCAATGTGGCCGACGTACTTCAGATTACGCGAATACTGTGTGCAGTTTCTTTGAATGACAATAGGGACCTGGTAACACTGTAAGATGAGTCAAGACTGTGTGACTATTTTCAACGAGAAAAGTAGACACTGGACTCCTAGTGTACATGGTGACGGTACAGTTTATTGAAGACGAAACGTAGACGATCATTATTTGAAATAAACATACACGGTCGAATTATAATTCGTGGCAGACAAAGTACATAGTCCATCATATACGACCTGGATCTTAGTTGACTTTACTAGCCGTTATCCCATGAAGGTTAACGGAAGTTCTACGGCAACGAAGTTGTAGGATGCATAGGTTTATAAAATCAATCATGTTAAAAGCGTCGAGCATACATATGAAGATCCAATAATGACTCCAACCGTTGTATTGATGCACTAACGACTTGACTCCACTCGTCAAGTCAAAGCTCTACAATAAACAGTCCTGGCGAACCAAGTATCAAAAGTGAGATACTTAAAATGAGCCGTTTTAGGCTAAACATTCAAATCAAGCGCGTCTTGACATGTTTTCTTCAAGAGCGACATCTGCATCTTATAGATGATTATAATAACCGTATCTTTCCGAACCAAGGATAAGTACATGGGAAAATCACGTCTATATCAGACGGAGAATATAAGGATGTGCCCAAAATATGTTTGCTGGATAGCAACAACATACCGCGACAAACCGCGCCATCCGGTTTTAGCATGGTGCACGGTGGTACGCAAATAATTAAAAATACAATTAACTTAGATGTACTCAAACGTGCGTCTATACTATACTCACGTGTGAGGATCTCAAACATGTAACTCCCCCGCGAAAATAACGTAACAGTTTACAATAAACCCCGGATGGCTTGGACTGTGTCGTATATTTTTTTGATAGGAATTTAAGATCAGTTATGGTCCCGTCTAAATAGAACTAGACCAGGTGATAGCTCAGTGGGAGATAAGGTAAAGAAATAGATTTTCACGAGTGAAATGGTGAAAGGTAAAGTCTGTCCCTGGATTTAGAGATAATCTATCCAGCCTATCTTTTACGACTGAGATTCTTAGATCGGACAGTTTCCCTATAAATATATATATATATATATATATATATATATATATATATATATATATATATATATATATATATATATATCTTCTTTCTCTTCTTTGATCCATAACCGCCAACCGTCAAAGCAGTCAGCGGCCATCACGCCTGGTGGCGTCTTGTAGGGCAGCAACAAATTGATTCCACTTTGCTCGGTCGGCGGCCATCCTTCGTACAGTGCCCCAACTGTGGTTCATTCCTTGCATCTCAGCCTCCACAGTCCTCCGCCAAGTTGCTTTTGGTCGGCCTCTCCTTCGCTTTCCCTCGGGGGTCCATAGCATAGCTGTTCTTGTGATGGTATCAGGGTCCCCTCTGAGGACATGGCCAACCCAACTCCAGCGTCTGCCATCTATGATGGTGTGCATGTCCTCCTGGTTACTCCGAATAAGCAGTTCCTGGTTGCTGATGGTGTTTGGCCAAAAGATTTGGAGAATTTTCCTTAGGCAGATTGTGTGGAAAGAGGACAGTTTCGACATTTCCTTCTCTGTTACTCTCCAACATTCCGCACCATAGAGAAGCACAGAAAGTACACAGCTCTCATACAGTCTTAATTTGGTGTTTGTGCTGTACTGGGAAGACTTCCAAATGTTGTTGAGAACAGCAAAGGCTGTTCTCGCTTTATTCATTCTGTTGTTAATGTCGTTGCTTGTTCCGCCGTCAGGTGTTACTATGCTTCCTAGGTAAGTAAATGTGTCTGTCTGTTCTAACTTCTGGTTCCTTACTGTTACTGGCTCAGGATTGCCCACGTTTAGTGTCATGACCTCTGTCTTCTTCAAATTGATGTTCAGGCCAACCTGCTGGCCATACTTATTCAGTCTATCGGTTTTGTCTTGAATGTGTTGGTGTGAATGCGCGAGTAGTGCAATGTCATCTGCATATTCCAAGTCTTCCAGTGTAGAAAACGTTGTCCATCTAATTCCTCTTGGACTGCCCTCTGTAGTCTGGCGCATCACCCAATCTATGACTGTCAAAAATAATGTTGTTGATAAGGGGCATCCCTGTCGTACTCCTGTTTTCACTTCGAAAGTTACATTACTCGATCCAACACTGCACGTAAAGTTAGAATAGAGGCTTTTTATAATGGAAACAATGCGGCTGGGAATTCCATAAGCCCTCAGAATTTTCCATAGGCTGTCCCTGTGTATGCTGTCGAAAGCCTTTTCAAAATCAACAAAGTTAATGTACAGCTGTCTCTGCCATTCTGAGCACTGCTCTGTAATGTTCCTGAGGGTAAATATATGATCTGCACATCTTCTGCTCTTTCTGAAGCCCGCTTGTTCTTTCCTCAGTTTATGGTCAACTGCTGTTGAAATTCTCTGGATGATTATCCTGCCTAGTATTTTGCTGGGAACTGAGAGGAGGGTAATTCCTCTCCATTTGTTGCAGTCTGTAAGGTCGCCCTTCTTGGGCAATTTGACAATTATTCCTTTACTCCACTCTGTTGGTGTTGTCTCAGTTTCCCAGACTTGTGCAAATAGTGGTTCTAATAGTTCTGCTGCTAGTTCAGGGTCTGTCTTGAATAGCTCAGCATTCAGATTGTCGTGACCAGGCGCTTTTCCATTTTTTAGCCCTTTGATAGCTGTGATAATTTCTTCTTTTCGTGGAATGTCTGTATTTACGTCTAAGTCACTTTCAGCCTCAGGAACATTCAGCTGAGTCTCTGGTGGTTCCTTATTCAGTGTTTCTCTGAAGTGCTCTGCCCATCTTGTTTCCTGCCCCTGTGTTGTGGTGATGAGATTTCCTTGCTTGTCTCTTACTAACGTTATGTTGTTTGCACCTCGTTTTCCACTGATAGCTTTAGTTATTTTATAAACTGTGCTTTGTTCATTTCTCAGTGATGCCTCTTCTGCCTGTCTTGCAAGGTCATCCAGAAATGTCCTTTTGTCAGCACGGGTTTGACGTTTTACTTCCTTGTCCAGCTGACTGTACTGTTCACTATATATTGTCTTTAACCTGGGAGACTTAGCTTCTGTTTTCTTCCTTTTCATTTCCTTTCTCTTCGCTATGGTGTTTAGCGTTTCTGGTGTTATCCAGTCTTGGCTCTTTCTTTTCTGGAATCCCAAGCATGACTTGCTGCTTTCTTTGTATATTGTTGAGATGGTGTTGAATTTCTGGTCCACATCGTCGGTCTCTGTTCTTTCCTGGCTTTTGGTAATCAGATATCGCCTCTTTACGTCGACAGTGAACGCTTTTCTGGTGAGGGGGTCCTTAAGTTTCGTGATGTTATATCTTTTCTGTTTGACTGCAACTGGTCCAGCAGCTCTGAGTTTCACCTTCAGTCTTGCTACTACTAGGTGATGATCACTTCCCACATCTGCGCCTCTTCTTACTTTCACGTCTTGTAGTGCATGTCTCAATCTGCCATTGATCATTATGTGATCTATCTGGTTTTTGTCTCGTCCGTTTGGTGATTCCCATGTTAACTTGTGCACTTCTTTGTGTTGAAAAGGTGTTCCTCCAATGACCAGGTTGTTAATACTGCAGAAGCTTATTAATTTGTCCCCATTCTCATTTACTGTTCCACTGCCGCATTTCCCCATTACTCTTTCGTTATAATTATTATGTGTTCCAACTTTCGCATTTAGGTCTCCCATTACTATAATAAGATCGTACCTGGGTACAGTTTCCATTTCCTTTTGTACCTGTTGATAGAAATCTTCCTTGATCTCTTCATCGCTGTCGTTTGTTGGTGCATAGCATTGTATAATTGTGGTGTTGATGAATCTCCCTCTCAGTCTTGCTCTTATTAGTCTGTTGTTAATGGGTTTCCATTCCAGTAGATACCTTTCCATTCCTTTCTTAAGGATAATGGCTACACCTTCGTTGTGCTGACCGTCCTCTCTACCAGAATAAAGTACTGTTTCCCCTGTAGCTGTTTTTATTCTCCCCATCCCTGTCCATCTGCTCTCGCTTATACCCAGGATATGTAGTTTGTAATTCCTCATCTCTGCTGTGATCTGTCTCAGCTTTCCCGCCTCATTCATAGTTCTGACATTCCAAAAACCAATTCTGGTTTCGTGTTTTGCAGTCTGGGCATCCGTTTTCATGCCAGTGGCTTCCTTTCGGCTTTCACCACTGTCAGTCATACGAGCCTGAGACTCCGGATGTCCGTCCCGCATCAAAGTATTTTCATTTATTGCTGTTTCCGTAACGTGTGCGATTTTTTACACAGACAGGGGTGTCGGCCCTGTGCTAAAACCCCCAACCTGGAAGACCAGGGTACCAGCTTTTGTCTGACCCCTACCCACGCAGACCAGTCCAGCATGGTTGAACCTACCAGGAGTAAAACTCCCACTGGCATTGCTCTGGGGATTGTCAGGGTACACAAGCTGCCATACCGCTACAAGGTATAGGTACCATTGATGGCAGATATATATATATATATATATATATATATATATATATATATATATATATATATATATATATATATATATATATATATATATATATATTCAACCACTCACATCTACACACACACAGATACGTGACGAAAATTAGACGCACAGACGTGAAAACTATATCTATGGAATAGGGATCTTTTGTGACAAGCTGACCAACACACGTTAATAAAGTTTATGTAAATTTTATTTATCATAAAGAAACTTCACAACAGTCATATATTGAATATCAAATCAAAACAATTTAAACATAGGTTAATGAATTAATACAGAAAAATGGACTCATATGTGTAATCCTCCCTCCCTCTGTTGAGACAAGATCCCGTTAGAAGAGAAGTTATTAACCCCCAAAAGAGTCAAAGATGTATACGCTATGGTCTAGGATTTCACTCTATAATGAAGAACAGAGTTTATACGTTAAACTATTTTGAAAGGGACAGCCTTAGCAAAACTTGCATAATAAAATACAAAGTTAGTACATGAGTTATACAATGAAAGAATTATTTATCCCTGCTTTCTCTCGCTCTGACAGACCTGTGATCACATCCAGTCACTCTTACGTAATAGGTGCTTTCACAACATCTGGAACAATCGTAAGGTACACACAGGCCATCCAGGGTTGGTTATTGGCGAATTAAGCCCCAATTTCTCCAAAGACTAATTAAATCAAATGATGGGAAACGCTTGATTCGCTACTGGTAGTAGGATGCTGGAAATGTCACTTCACTTTTTTTGTCCAGGTAGTAAAGTAATTAAGACATCTAATGTTCACAGTGTACAGTAGCTTGGAATCTTCCCGTTAAATCGAGTGTCAGGTAAATAAATCTGTTCAGGATAAATCTTCTTCACAACATAGTGGTCGTTATTCAGGTAATGTCAATGTTTGATCTTATCGCCACAACTGGCTGAATGTATATGGACTTGTGAAAAGAAATCTGGGTATCTATCATCATCATCAGCTGCCATCTCCACAACGAAGGTTAGCTGTAAAGGATCTCCAAAGTCTTTAGTCTCTTGTCTTGGTGGTGCACTCTGATAGACTCTTTCCCGTCCATCTCTTGATGTTATCTTCCCACTTATAGTGCTGTCTTCCCCTTGCACGTTTGCCTTCAACTCTCCTTTCTATTATGGTCTTCTGCAAGGTGTTATGCCTTTTTATGTGGCCAAAGTATTTTAGCTGACGAACTTTGATCTCCCTCATTAGTTCTCTTTTCATACCTAGATTTTCTAGGACCTCCTTATTTGTTTTCTTCTTTTTCCATGAGATACGCCCCATTCTTCTATATATCCACATTCAAGAGCCTCAATTCTTTCTTCCAAATGCTTATACATCGTTCATGTTTCTGCCCCATATAGAAATGCAGAATATATATAACACTTTATGATTCTCAGTTTTAATTTGTGAGATAACTGTTTGGATGTCAGTATATGTTTCATGCTGTTGAATGTAGCCTTGACCATTCCTATTCTCTTCTTGATTTCCTTTTCACATCTGCCTTCTTCTGTTATTATATGATCAAGATATACGTAGCTCTTGACTTGTTCCAGGATTTTCTCATTTACGCTTATCTTTAATGTGGGTTTATCGTCTGTTTTGCTCAATATTAATATCGAGTCCATATTCATGACTTATACTGTTCACTTGCTTCACTAGTTCTTGTAACTCCTGTTCGCTTTCAGCTAACAACACGGTATCATCTGCATATCTAAGGTTGTTTATTGACCTTTCACTTATGTTTAGTTCTGGTATTTACTGTATCTGTTTGAAAGTTTTTTCGGTGTATAAATTAAATAGGCAGGGGGACAGCACACAACCTTGTCTGACACCTCTTTTTATGTCTATGTAATAATAATAATAATAGCCCCTTCAGTCATAACTGACTATGGGAATGCGCCCCTGAGGTGGCAGCCCTCAGCTGCTTATTTTCCTGGTGCTCCTTTCGACGTTTTCTCCTCACCTCTGCTTCTTGTGTGAGCCTCTCTTCGCCCAATCTGAGGTGGTGCCGTAAATAGCATCGCCACTTAGTGCGATCGGCAGCTTCATCCTCCCATGTTGCTGGATCCATGTCCAGTGCCCTCATATCTCTCTTGCACACATCTTTGAACCTCAGCTGTGGTCGCCCAACTGTTCTCTTGCCATCTGCTAATTGTTCGTAGAAGATATCTTTTGGGATGCGACCATCTTCCATGCGGCGAACATGGCCAAGCCAGCGAAGTCTGCGCTGTCTAAGCAGCGTATACATACTTTGAAGGCCAGCACGTGACAACAGCTCGACATTTGTCACTTTATCTTTCCACGAGATGCCGAGGATGTGGCGTAGACACCGCAAATGGAAGATATTGAGCCTTCTTTCTTGCTTAGCATAGGTCGTCCAGGTCTCGCTGCCATATAGGAGTGTGCTGATGACGCAGGCATTATATACCGCAGTTTTGGTCTTCATTGTGAGTTTAGAGTTTCCCCAAACACGCGATGTGAGGCGGGCAAAGGTAGCTGCAGCTTTGCCAATGCGGCTGTCGATTTCTGTATCCAGTGAGAGTTTGTCATTGATGGTAGACCCTAGGTATGTGATACAGGGTAAATATTATCAAAGGGAGGTGATCTTGAAAATGTTAAGCGAATAGATTCGATTGCGGGTTACGTTGCTTGGTTAAGCTGATGTTAAGTTAAAAATGTATTAGGGGAATTCCCTCGTATGATTGAGAAGTTTCCAAGTCGGTAAGCGTGGCGAACACTGGTCAGTTCAAATTGCGGAGATGTTTTGTTTCTCTGAACTGTCTTGAGCTGTGAGTAAGCTCGTGTGACTAGCCCATGCAATTATCGAGACTGAGTTGTGTTTTTTAAACAACCGAGTCTCGTGTCTTTTTTGGCGGGTCTAGTGTGTGAACTAAGCAGTCTGTTTTTGGGTACCGACGGGAGAGGTCGGTCCTACAGTGTGTGTTTTGAGTATGCCTGCGCAGTGCAAAAGTTATAGAGGCCATTATTTGTGTAGACCTATAATTCCTGAGTTTATTGGAGAATTGTGTTTGTGAGTATTTTTGAAGAGGTAAGGATCCAGGACTTATGTTTGACTATATAAATGTCAAGATGAGTGAAGGCGAGATTACTGCAGACTGCCAGGGAGTGCAGTCTTGCGAGAAATTGCCGCGAGTATTCACTATTGATGTTAGAAGCATCGTTTGAGGCCATTTATTATTGATAGCACGGTGAGGACAACCGTTTGCTGGGAAAAGGATCCATTGTCTATTTATTATAATGCTGATGTTAGAAGCATCGTTTGAGGCCACTTATTATTGTCAGCACGGCGAGGATGACCGTTTGCTGGGAAAAGGATCCATTGTCTATTTATTATAATGCTGATGTTAGAAGCATCGTTTGAGGCCATTTATTATTGTCAGCACGGCGAGGATGACCGTTTGCTGAGAGGATTCATATCTACATTAAAGCGCCAAGGTTGAGAGCGTCTTTGATGAGGCATATCTGAGGAGGCCATTGTTATTATTGAGAGGATCCATATCTACATTAAAGCGCCAAGGTTGAGAGCGTCTTTATTGAGCAGATTTAAGGAGGCCATGATTATTCATGTTGTCAGCACGGCGAGGATGACCGTTTGCTGAGAGGATCCATATTATATTAGAGCGCCAATGTTGAGAGCGTCTTTATTGAGAAGATTTACGGAGGCCATTATTATTCATGTTGTCAGCACGGCGAGGATGACCGTTTGCTGAGAGGATCCATAGTTATATTGGAGCGCCAATGTTGAGAGCATCTTTGATGAAGCATATTTAAGGAGGCCATTATTTATTACATTAGCACGGTGATGCCGACCGTTGCTGAGAGGATCTAGTGTTGATGTTGTAGAGCGCTAATGATTATGAGAAGTGGAGATGTGACTATAGTACTTTCTTGTTGTGAGTTATGTTTGACTATGTGTATTTCATTTGAACGTATTGTGACAATAAACTATGTTATATGTCACCTGTAGTTCCACGACTCGTACGTGCGTATCTGTGGCGTGTGAATGTACCCACGCACACTCACTTCAACATTTAACACGGTAGGAAAACAGTAGCCGTGACAGTGATAACGCATGACCATAAATAGCCTGGGTGGCGAAATCTATGTCAACAAACAGATTGAATTCACTAACAGTATCTCGTGTGTAGCAGTGGTATGTTAGTCTTACAGAATTAGATATTTTGACATTCGCGTGATATAAGAATTACTGTTCTGCTCTGTGTGGGCGTATGAACAGTTTGACCATTAAAGAAACACCCATCACCATTTATTCAATCTCCAAGACCAGTCATCAGTTATAATATCTTAATAGTTCATTAGTAACTTTAAAACGGAATCTCCCACATAGCAAAAACCTATGTGGGGTAACATTTGGTGGGCCAGTTTATTTAACGGAATGAAATCCACGGAGTTCGCGTGATAGGAGAGCCCTAAGTGGGCGTGGCTTATGTATCCTCGCATTGTGTCATAGTCCTCGACCTAGTTGGTTAACTGTGTCCAACACGGTAGAATATAACAGTAGGAATTTGACAGATAATGGTAGACAGTCAAGTTTAACTAAATGTGAAGTGTTTTTGAGGAGTCGTTTGCAGATTATCTCAAGTCAAAAGTCACGGAGGTTGCTGTGCTGCGTTTCCTGTATGCTGTACGTGCTGATGCTGTGTTGAGCGCATTCTACACTTTTGCAAGAACCTGAAGAGAAGAAAATCTAGTTTGTGTACCTTTCTGCGCTGGAACGGTTTTATCTGCAGAACTTTGTGATATCTGGAGTGTTGGCGGAAGGGACGGAAGAATATTAAGATAAGTTATTTTGTTCTGTGTAGATTGTGCCACTTTTCTGCATTTCAGCAAGTCTGCCTATACTATCCATCACTGATTCTGTTGATAATTGTCATTGTGTTTCGATAATTATATCGATTGATGTAAAATATGTTGATGCATAGGTAGTGTATGCTATATATAGGTACTATAACAGAAGTTGGTGTACAGTAATTAAGAAATAATTGCAATTTCTTAAAAAGATAATTGGCTTGGTGAGGTGAAAGTTTAATTAATACATATATAGTTGTCTAAGTAAGTAAGTCACTATGGACTATGATACAGATCCTGAGGAAAAAAAATACCGTGAACTATTAGGATATGGAGACCGTGAGCTGACTGAATCTGAAATAACAAGATTGATATGTGAAAAGCTAATTCATGAAAGTGATGAGAGGTATGAGAAAAGGATGCTAGAAGAGAAGAAGCAACTGGACACAAAACAGAGTACCCTAGAGCAAAGGGAAAGTTTCATAGAATGTACTGCTGAAGTAAGTAAGTTACATGAAAATATATCTAAACTTACAGATGATTTAGGCAAATCAAACTCAGAACTTGCTAGTGTTCAAGCAAGTTTGGTTTCAGCATTGTTGAACATAAAGCAATTGGAAGTTCAGATGAAAGAGAAGCAAGTTGAGGTGGAAAATATTACACAAGTGGCCCAGCAGAATAAACAGATGTATGACAAATTGAAAATGGATGATAGTAAGATTGAGTCTCTACAACTAGAGTTGACTCATTTGAGAGCAAATAAAGAACAGTATGAGAAAGAGACATTAGTACAGTTGATGGCTGAGAAAGGGAAGGTCACTAAGTTTGAAAATATGCTAGCAGAGGAAAGCTGTAAAGTTTTAAGAGCTGAGAGCTTAAACAAGAAATTAAGTGCAGAGATTTCACTTAGAGATAAGGAAATTGCAGATGCAAGGAGAAGAATGGACGGTCTACTCGACATTCTCTTGCAGAAAAAAATGTGGTCTTCTGTCAGTGTTGACAGTGAAAGACATAAAGCAAAAAGTCAGTCCTATACACTTTTTGCAGATTCTAAAGGCAAGAATAATGGAAGGAAATCTTTTCGAGGGAAATATAACTTTCAACGCAATGCCGATGATTCTAGCGATATTTTTTCCTGGCGGCAAGCTAGCAAAGGAAAATCTACAGTATTAGACAACCCTGTAGATAACAAAAGAATTAATAATAAATTTCAATTCAAGATGTTAAAAACAAACAAGGGATTAATTGAGAACCCTGATGGGGAAAAAGATAGAACTACTTATTCCAGGAAGGAAACATATTTTGTGAAAAACAATAAAGATATGGTTAAATCTTTCGGTCACACCCAGTCAAGTCAGTGTGACCCATTTCTTAAATACACTGCCACAGGCAAAGAGAAAAACACTTTTGATAGGAGATATAACCCTGAGGTTAAAATGTACCAAGGGATTTCTTCATATAGTAATGTTTCTTTGCCTAAAAACAATAAACAATTTGACAGATCACAACATCGTGATTCTAAGAGTATTAGAAATTATAGTGGAAATAATTATGTGAAAGAGTGTCAATCTGGTAATACATTTGTTAATAAAAAGCCATTTCTATCTAGTAGATATTTTTATCCAAGAGGAAATGCTAATCGTAATTATGCTAACTGGGATGTAAAACAGTACAACTGTGTCAATAGAACAAATAACAATGTTCTTAACAGCAATTATAGAAATTGTAACCAGGTTAGCTGTGCTCCACATAAGAGCAAAGTTATTAACAAGCAAAGTAATAACACTATTGATTGTCACACTAGTGGTGTCGAAAGGTCATCTCGTTCTTGTGAACGTAGTAATTTTTTTCAGCCTACAACAAGGATGAACTTTCGTTACGGTCAAGTGATCGCTAAGCCTTCTGTGATGTTTACATCGTTTAAGGAGGACTTGTTGAGGTGTGTGAAAAGGGGCCAAGACTCTACTCCACCCCAAGGGATAGGTAAACGTGAAAGTTGATTTTCCGTTTTTCCTTATTAAATCTAACAGATGATTAATAGAAATTTTCATTTGTATTATCTCGTAGCGTGCAACGTTGTGATGAGTTGGCGCACTTGTTGACATTATTCGTGAAGAATGTGGATTATCTATCAAGCAGAACCTATTAGCGTCTCGCTATACATCTGACGAGTCACTTTTTGGAGGATCAAGAATTATTGACAGATTGTCGGGATATATTTTTTTTTTACAGCTGATTTATTTTTTAGAATAGTACATGTTATTGTATTCTGTGGATAATATATCATATGATGTTGTATTAAAATATTGGTAATGTCTTTGAAACATTATGAGGTTCATTTTGACGCATCATTTGATTGCTATATATATATTTTTTTTGTGTGGAACATATATGACTGTTTCGAATGTACCAGTCCAATTTTTTATGCAATTGTATACTATTCTGTTTTGATTGTGTGTAACATATGTGTTGGTAATAATTTGTGTGTAAATGCAGTGAGCGGTGTCAAACCTGTGCTCATTTTTCTGTATATTTTTCGGATTGTAGCTGTAATTGTTAGGATAATTATATAAATTTATTGTTATGTTGTGTAATATGATTTTGTAGAATTATCTTGCATGTATCAGAAATAATTGTGTATTTGAATTATTAACATATGGTGAAACATTGACCTTGTCAGAGCATAGTACCTAGAATTTAAATAAGATTTTTTTTCAAAATTTTTGTAACAAATTAATTTGATAAACAAAACCTTTGCAGGTATTTTTATAGAACTTCTTTTTCATATCCTATTGTTCCATTAAATTTTAGATTTATTTATACTATATATATAGGCTGAGTAAGATATAAATTTACAGTTAAATAACACTGAAGCTCAACGCTATTGATAATCACAATTAACTTATAAATTAAATTCAACTTTTTTGTAAAATTGATAGACACATCTGATACTTTGTTTGTTTAAAGATGGACAGATTGTTGTAACATTATGTTATGTTTGTATGTTGGAAAGTTGATATACAGATGACATCGTATTTTTCTTAGGTTTTTTTTGGTGATGTATTTTTTGAAAAAAAAATAAAAACTTACATATTTTGATTTAAGTGTTTGCCTAGAGATAATATATTTTATGCTTCTCTCATTTTGTTAAAAGTTAATTTCATTGTTAATTTATTAGTTATGACTTAGAATTACTTAAATAATAATTTTATTTTTTGATAACTTATCGTTCTGAAATATTTTGTATGGTAATTTTGGGAAAAGAATTGTTTTTTGGCATTGTAATTTATTTTTGTGTGCCCTATGATTGAAAGGGATATTACTTCTTTGGAAGTTTGTCTTATTTGATATTATGATGTATTTTTATTATTTAGCGGTTGATTGTGCGTTAGGTCAAAACTTAGTTATCGCAAATGCTATTATTTGTTTGTGTAAGGTTTATAATTTATTTTCAGTTAAGTATAACTTTTGTAACTTAGTTAAATTACTTATTAGACTTTGTTTAGTTATGAATTATTCGTTTTGTGCTGTTAGTATGGATATACTTTGACATTTTGTTTTGTGCCTTGTAATTATGTTTGTATTTAATTTGTGAAAGATATTGTCTGATCTAAACATTTATTAGTATGTATTGTTATTGACTTTCTATGCGTTCATACCTTTGCTTTCCATTCGTCTTTGTTGACTATCCTTCATTTCATTCTATCTTTTTGTCGTCTTTCCGATATGTGTTCATATCTTGTTTATATTTCGGTATTACATCTTCGTTTCTCTTCATTCTACGTGTATACTTCTTCTTCTTTCAATACTTATACTTTCATTCGTTGTATTCTTGAGTTAATTATATAACTTAATATAATGTAACTAGTATTTTGGTAAATTTGTATTTATTTTACATGAAATTGTTTACTTATTGATTATTATGTGGTATTGTTGATTGTTTCTCATTTTCCGATTTCTTACTTTCCTTTACTACAGATCATTCTTCTGTTGCTTGATCTTGTTCTTTCACTTTCTATTGGTTGTTACTTGTACTAAATGTACTTAGCTTAGTGTCCTATTAAGATTAATTTTGGTATGCTTGTATTATGATTGATGCTTTTGTTGTAATTTACATCGGTAACATTCATTGGGATATTTGATTGATTATGTTTGATGTTTTAGTTGTAATATTACATTTATTGCTGATATTTCTGGTAGATGTACTATTTTCATTTGTTATAGGTACATATTTTTTGGTAGCCATATAATATAATTTCATTTATTTCTAAATTTTTGGGACTTAAATTTTCAACAAAAAAATGATAAATCATTTTTTTTCCCGGGCGGTGTGGCAACTGATACAGAGTAAATATTATCAAAGGGAGGTGATCTTGAAAATGTTAAGCGAATAGATTCGATTGCGGGTTAGGTTGCTTGGTTAAGCTGATGTTAAGTTAAAAATGTATTAGGGGAATTCCCTCGTATGATCGAGAAGTTTCCAAGTCGGTAAGTGTGGCGAACACTGGTCAGTTCAAATTGCGGAGATGTGTTTTCTCTGAACTGTCTTGAGCTGTGAGTAAGCTCGTGTGACTAGCCCATGCAATTATCGAGACTGAGTTGTGTTTTTTAAACAACCGAGTCTCGTGTCTTTTTTGGCGGGTCTAGTGTGTGAACTAAGCAGTCTTTTTTTTGGGTACCGACGGGAGAGGTCGGTCCTACAGTGTGTGTTTTGAGTATGCCTGCGCAGTGCAAAAGTTATAGAGGCCATTATTTGTGTAGACCTATAATTCCTGAGTTTATTGGAGAATTGTGTTTGTGAGTATTTTTGAAGAGGTAAGGATCCAGGACTTATGTTTGACTATATAAATGTCAAGATGAGTGAAGGCGAGATTACTGCAGACTGCCAGGGAGTGCAGTCTTGCGAGAAATTGCCGCGAGTATTCACTATTGATGTTAGAAGCATCGTTTGAGGCCATTTATTATTGATAGCACGGTGAGGACAACCGTTTGCTGGGAAAAGGATCCATTGTCTATTTATTATAATGCTTCTTCTTCTTCTTTCGTTCGCTTGAAATATATTGTCTATATCTGCAATGTTGTTTCTTGTATAAACTTCACTGTCTTTTGTATTATAATGCTGATGTTAGAAGCATCGTTTGAGGCCACTTATTATTGTCAGCACGGCGAGGATGACCGTTTGCTGGGAAAAGGATCCATTGTCTATTTATTATAATGCTGATGTTAGAAGCATCGTTTGAGGCCATTTATTATTGTCAGCACGGCGAGGATGACCGTTTGCTGAGAGGATTCATATCTACATTAAAGCGCCAAGGTTGAGAGCGTCTTTGATGAGGCATATCTGAGGAGGCCATTGTTATTATTGAGAGGATCCATATCTACATTAAAGCGCCAAGGTTGAGAGCGTCTTTATTGAGCAGATTTAAGGAGGCCATGATTATTCATGTTGTCAGCACGGCGAGGATGACCGTTTGCTGAGAGGATCCATATTATATTAGAGCGCCAATGTTGAGAGCGTCTTTATTGAGAAGATTTACGGAGGCCATTATTATTCATGTTGTCAGCACGGCGAGGATGACCGTTTGCTGAGAGGATCCATAGTTATATTGGAGCGCCAATGTTGAGAGCGTCTTTGATGAAGCATATTTAAGGAGGCCATTATTTATTACATTAGCACGGTGATGCCGACCGTTGCTGAGAGGATCTAGCGTTGATGTTGTAGAGCGCTAATGATTATGAGAAGTGGAGATGTGACTATAGTACTTTCTTGTTGTGAGTTATGTTTGACTATGTGTATTTCATATGAACGTATTGTGACAATAAACTATGTTAAATGTCACCTGTAGTTCCACGACTCATACGTGCGTATCTGTGGCGTGTGAATGTACCCACGCACACTCACTGCAACATTTAACACGGTAGGAAAACAGTAGTCGTGACAGTGATAACGCATGACCATAAATAGCCTGGGTGGCGAAATCTATGTCAACAAACAGAATGAATTCACTAACAGTATCTCGTGTGTAGCAGTGGTATGTTAGTCTTACAGAATTTGATATTTTGACATTCGCGTGATATAAGAATTACTGTTCTGCTCTGTGTGGGCGTATGAACAGTTTGACCATTAAAGAAACACCCATCACCATTTATTCAATCTCCAAGACCAGTCATCAGTTATAATATCTTAATAGTTCATTAGTAACTTTAAAACGGAATCTCCCACATAGCAAAAACCTATGTGGGGTAACAGTATGTGAAGTGGTGCACCACTGCCAATTCATAGTTATCAATAGTGATAACTGGTGCCTAGTGTGAAGGCATATTCCTTCAGTTGCATCTCTGAATGCATGTTTCAAGAGTAAGGCAAAGAAGATTCCGAAGAGGGTCGGAGCCAGAACACAGCCTTGTTTAACGCCACTTCGTATATCAAAGGGCTGTGACGTGCTTCCAGCATATTGGACTGTTCCCTTCATGTCGTCATGGAATGACTTTATCATTTCCAGCATTTTAGAAGAGCAGCCTATTTTCAGGAGGATTTTAAAGAGTCCATCCCTACTAACCAGGTCGAATGCTTTTGTGAGGTCTATAAAGGCGATATATAATGGTCTTTTCTGCTCTCTTGATTTTTCCTGAAGCTGGTGGAGAGAGAAGATCATGTCTGTTGTTGATCTGCCAGCTCGGAATCCACACTGTGCCTCTGGATATATGCGCTCAGCTAACTTGTGTAGTCGCATTAAGATGACTTTGGCAAAAACCTTACCAACAATACTAAGAAGAGAGATGCCTCTGTAGTTATTGCAATCACTTCTGTCTATGTATGGTGAATAATTCCTTCCAGATCTTACTGTGGCAGTTTGCTCCCAATAAAGGTTACTGAGTATTCTTATATCTTTTCCATCAATACCTATGTCTTCGAGGCATTCAATTATTTTCTCATGATGGACTCTGTCAAAAGTCTTCTTATAGTCAATGAAGCACATATACATACTTTTTTAGACCTCTGTATATTTTTCTGCCAATATTCTTAGGCAAAATATTGCCTCTCTTGTTCCACTGTTCCGTCTAAAACCAAACTGTTCTTCTTGGATTTCGCTGTCTACTTTACTTTTTATTCTTTCCTGTATGATTTTGAGCAGTATCTTAATTGCATGACTCATCAGGCTGATTGTTCTGAAGTCTGAACATTCTGTTGCATTTGGTTTTTTGGGCAATGTTATAAAAACTGATGTCTTCATGTCGTGTGGTATATATCCTGTATTGTATATATCGTTGCATAGATCAGTGATTGTATCTATACCAAAACTCTCCAGGGCTTCTATAATTTCAATTTTTATGTTATCCGTGCCTGCTGATTTTCCTTTGTGTATCATACTTATGGCATTCTCTACTTCTGATCTGAGAATGTTTGGACCTTCATTAGAATCTGGTGATGGTTTTTTACCTCTGTTGTCCTCGAATAGTTCTTTTACGTAGTCTGCCCATCTGTTTGATATGTTTTTCTCATCAAGTAATATTACACCATTTTTGTTCTTGATACAGCTTCCTCCTTGTGCAAACCGCGACCGATTTGATAATTTCTTTATTTCTTCGTGCATATCTCTTGTCATGTGCTTTGCTTCCAATTCTTCTATTTCCTTGCATTTTGTTTCTATCCACCGTTCTTTTGCTTGTCTACACATAGTACGTATGTCATTGTCTATTGTTTTATATTCTGGAGTGTTTTTTGCTTTCTTTCTTTCTGCCATTTTACTCAAGATGTCATCTGTCATCCAAATTTGATTTTTCTTAGACTCCTTTTTAGGTAAATTTGCATTTGCTGATTGTATGTTTCTTTGTAAGCATTCTTATTTCGTGGTTACCTTTTCTTCTGGGTTTTCTCTTTTATACTGTTCCATGCTTTCTGTCAGTAACTGTTCATATTTATTTTTGACGTCGATTAGATATTTTTTGTTTTATATCTGGATGTTTCAGTGCTGATATTTCTATCTGGGGTTCCTCCTGTCTTCTGTTTCCTGTTCTTTCAGCTTTATATTTACTTTGATGACGACCGGATTGTGATCTGAATTTATGTCGGCGCCAGGATGTGTCTTTGCACTTGTGACACTGTTCTTAAATCTATGTTTTATCATGATATAATCGATTTGATTTCGTGTTACATCTCCTGGGCTTTTCCATGTGTATAATTTCCTTGGGTGGTGTTCAAAAAAGGTGTTACATATGACCAGCTGTTTTTCTTCACAGAACTGGATAAGTCTGTCTCCTCTATCATTTCTTGTCCCTAATCCATACTGTCCTGCTATTTTCTTGTATTTTCCTTTTCCTACTTTTGCATTCATATCACCCATTACTATCAACACATATGTAGATTTTACTGATTTAAGTGTGTGTTGTAGCTCTTCATAGTATTCTTCTATTTCTTCCTCGCTGTGATCTTTAGTTGGTGCATACGTTTGTAAGATGGATATGTCGAAAGGCTTTGCTCTCATCTTTAGTAACATCATTCTGTCGTTGTGTGTCCAGTATCCATATACGTATTTTTCTAACTCTTTCTTTATCAACATTCCTACCCCTCTTTCATGTTTTTTTCCTCCTGAGTGTGTGAGCGTGTATTGGTCTCTTTTTATGTAGCCAGTATCCAATAGTCGTGCCTCTGCAACTCCCAGTATATCGAGTTTCATGTCTGTTGCCTCTAATATTAAGTTGTCAAGCTTTCCTTCTCCGTTTAGAGTTCTAACATTCCATGTTTCTATTTTTAGGCTCCTCCTACTAGTTTTTAGGTGGTCTTTCTCAGAATGATCCTTTTCAGGGTATATATAAATCCAGTTAAAATTTATTCTTAATATTCTTTGGGTTGGCACTCTGTCTCTTTCTGGGTGTAAAACACTAGCCCAGACAGGTTACCTTGAAAACCCGATATTTATATCAGAATGTTCTTTTGTAAATTTATTCTCAGTTACATATGGAAGCCGCTGGTAAGGTTTAGGGTTTGACCCAAATACTGTATAAAGAGAAAAGATACAAATACTTTACGTAATATATTATACACAATCCTATCCTTGCCCCGTGTAACATAGAAGGCATTTATCCACTTCGGTTATTGAACTTTAAATTTAAACTACAAGCTTAGAGCTTGTCTTATCGTTTAAAAACTTCCGTGAAATAAATTCTAGTCATTTTAAAAAGTCAGTCAACATGCATTAGAAATAAATACATAGTTCGTCAATACTCATGATGAATCAGTGCATATACTTAGTTGGTTAAAATATTCTCTGACTGGTAACTAGCAGTTAATACAATTTATATTATAACTGGAAGAGTTTAGCTAGAAATTATTATCTGTTCTGCTAGCCACTGTAACACAGTAAAACCTAGAGAAATATACTTGACGGACCTATCTAGTAAATCACTCTGCACAAAATCTTAGTGAAACACAATTGACGATTTAACTACTAGTATAATAATTACCACAAGCCAGAAGTAAAACGGTCTCCAATCGAAAAACTAAGTGATACTTCTATTATAAGAGATCTTTAGAATCGAAAGCTAGATGTTCTCTGCAATTCTGGCGGTACTGGATAAATTTGAGTTAGAATGCTGGGTAAATATATATCTATGAAATCAAAGGGACTGTTACCTATACTCCGAAAACCAGACTCTCTGCCAGATGTTGGCACCTACGGGAAAATCTTCGTTCAGATTTCGGCTTATGTGTAAATCAAAGCCGTTCTTCACGCTAGAGCCGAACACCAGAATCAGGCATAACGTAATTCGCTAATCAGTGCAAATTTTACACGTCTCTCTCGTATGAGCCATCTAGCGAGCAGTATCCTTTGTTTTGGCAATTCGCCGTGTTTAATTACTTTACTTGCAAACCGATTACAAGGCAGGTAATAAAAATTTGCCTCACCTTGGTTCAAAAATTATCTGCTCTTAGTCCTAAAAATAATTTCCCCTTGATCACTGTCTGATCTTACTACACGATTTCCAATCGCTGGCGGTAAGAATAAATTACAGATTAACGTAGCTAATAGGTCTCTCGTGAACCTACATCAAAGAAAAATAGCGAACCGCAATAAAATGATTGCTAAATAGAAAAAAGAGACAGATCTCTGATGTATTAGAATGGTTTTATGTTACCCAATAGGCGTTGGTGAAAACTAGGTAAAATAAAAATGTAGAAAAAGAAAAAGATAGATGAAAGCTATTTTCATAATATGTCACAGACTGTAAATTGAAACGGCCGCAAAGCAATCGCATAACGTGCACATTTAGAGTTCTTTATGTCTTTACTCTGAAGAGCAGTAAGTGTACGCTGGTCAGACACGACGACGAAGTGGGCGCCAAGGAGAAATCTTTGTAATTTCAGTACTGACCAATCTATGACCAACAGCTCGCGGTCTATCACTGAGAAGCGTTGTTATGCTGCGGTTCACTTTCGGGAGACGTAGAATACTGGGTGGAGAGTTCCTGAAGAGTCATACATCAGAGAAGCTCCAATTCTCATCGACGAGGCGTCCCTGCGAATTATTAAACGAAAAGTCTTGTTTGGTAACCGCAAAATAGGTGCAGAGTTAAATATTAACATTATCCGACCAAAGGTAGCCTGGCAAACTTGTGACCACTGCACCATGTTAGGCGACCCTTTCTTTAACAAACGAGATAGGGTAGCAGTGATAGTAGCCAAAATAAAGATGAAACGATGAAAGAAATGGGACGGTAGAATTGTCTGTGTAAGAGAACAGAATGAGAAGTAAATCGTGTTGAGAACAATGTGCTGCATAAAATACAGGCACAAGAAACAGTACGAAATTATCAGCAGAGAGTGCGAAATGACGTACAGAGAAGTCATGAACATACAAAAAATACCAACGTCAAAAGGAAAATAGATAAGAGTGTAATGATGACTGACTATCTCAGTCATCGTGTGTGATAAAGGAAACCCAGTTGACAAAGGAATATCTCTAAAAGGTTGAACTAAAGTCATAGCCGGTGTACTGGTCAATGAAAGAAACATGTGATATGCAATAAAGACGCTAAAACAGACATGAAAGAATTTGAACACGCGTCGAATATTAAAAGTAAAGCAGTGAGTTCCACAAAAAGTCGTAGACCAAGAAGATACTGAGCTGACCGGCCCAATAAAAAAGAAAATATATCCATAAGACATATAAAGGTACGAAGAACGAAGTCCGTACATTTGGCAAAGAAACCACTAGTCATTGCACAAGAGCAGTTGCAACTAACGTGACTGGATGTAGATTCAGCCGTGGTAATAAAGTTGGCATGTGTATCAGATAATACAGAGGGATCTTCCTCTGTAATTGTACCCAAAGAAGAACTAAAGTTTAAGCAACGACGAATTGAAGTATGTCGTCCTGGGCTAAAAGAAGCACCAACGTTGGTATGATGAACAATTGCATTATTAGTACCACAATATCCCACTACATTAGCAAAATGTATCAGGGGATAAGATTTTGCCATTGTCGTAAATGTGGCAGCAGTAAGGTGATGT
The DNA here is from genome assembly GCA_024509875.1 of Oreohelix idahoensis. Classification (NCBI taxonomy): domain Eukaryota; kingdom Metazoa; phylum Mollusca; class Gastropoda; order Stylommatophora; family Oreohelicidae; genus Oreohelix; species Oreohelix idahoensis. Next base: position 833,741 of record JAMPIV010015043.1, on the reverse strand, counting down.
TGCTGTTCCCAAGCAGCAATTTGTACCGGAGTACACACATTTATCCCGTGTATCTGTCCGACGACCAGGTCGGCGATCGGATTCGGGAGCATGCATACGTGTATATACCCCGTAAAAATGGTTTGGCAATGTGGACGACGGCAGTTGGAAAAGTCTCAACTGTGCCACCGAACGTCACACATTTTACGGCATTACCTGTAGCACAAGCTGGGTGAACTAGTGAATGCCGAATATCAACCGTCGTGCATCCCGTGTCCTGGAGTACAGAAACTGGTACATTGTTTACAAAACCTTTGTGTAGAGTAAGAGAACCTGTTTCGTCATGTGCAGACAAGGCTGGAAGAGTCGGGAGAGGATGACTGCAACTCAAGGTAGTAACTGCTGCAGGCTGAAATAGAGTCGTGCACTGAGGGCACTGAGATGCGCGATAAAAATCAAAAGAACAAGAAGCCGCAGCATTATTAACATTAGTAATGTCGCTTTGATTTAAAATAACCTGAGGCTCAGGTTGAGCTGCGTTAGTATATCAAAGAGCTCAATCATTATTTGGAGATCTACCTCTTTATCGCGATCGATCATGACTATTATCTCTAGTGGGTCCATTGTTTTGATTAGAACCCTAATTAGAATGGTTACTAGATCTATTTTCCCTGTGATTAAAATGTCCATAACTTAAATGGAATTGGCTTCTAGAATAATTACCGTAAGGTTGTCAATTATTAGCGTGGATATCACGTCTCATCATCATCAGTTGCCATCTCCACAACGAAGGTTGGCTGTAATGGATCTCCAACGTCTTCTGTCTCTTGTCTTGGTGGTACACTCTGATAGACTCTTTCCCGTCCATCTCTTGATGTTATCTTCCCACTCATAGCGTTGTCTTTCCCTTGCACGTTTGCCTTCAACTCTCCCTTCTGTTATGGTCTTCTGCAAAGTGTTATGCCTTTTTATGTGGCCAAAGTATTTTAGCTGCCGAACTTTGACCTCTCTCATTAGTTCTCTTTTCATACCTAGATTTTCTAGGACCTCCTTATTTTTTTCATCTCTTTCCATGAGATACGCCCCATTCTTCTATATATCCACATTTCAAGAGCCTCAATTCTTTCTTCCAAATGCTTATTCACCAACGGGCTGATCACCCGTTTGCCAGTCACTTCGATTACGGAAACAACAGCAAATGGATTGATTTGCCATTGCCCTAAAGACGCCAAGGAAACAATGGCAAAGAAAACCTATCTGCTGTTACCCTAAGACGCCACTAGGCGTAATGGCCACTGACTGCTTTGACGGTCGGTGGCTAAGGACGGAAGAAGAAGAAGAAGAAATGATTATTCATCGTCCATGTTTCTGCACCATACAGAAATGCAGAATATATATAACACTTTATGATTCTCAGTTTTAATTTGTGAGATAACTGTTTGGATGTCAGTATATGTTTCATGTTGTTGAATATTGCTTTAGCCATTCCTATTCTCTTCTTGATTTCTGTTTCACATCTGCCATCTTCTGTTATTATATGAACAAGATATACGTAGCTCTTGGCTTGTTCCAGGATTTTCCCATTTACGCTTATCTTTAATGTGGGTTTATCGTCTGTTTTGCTAATTATCATAGTTTTTGTTTTCTCAATATTAATGTCGAGTCCATATTCATGACTTATACTGTTCACTTGCTTCACTAGTTCTTGTAACTTCTGTTCGCTTTCAGCTAACAACACGGTATCATCTGCATATCTAAGGTTTTTTATTGACCTTCCACTGATGTTCAGTCCTGGTATTTCCTGTATCTGTTTGAAAATTCTTTCGGTGTATAAATTAAATAGGTGGGGGGACAGCACACAACCTTGTCTGACACCTCTTTTTATGTCTATGTATGGTGAATAATTCCTTCCAGATCTTACTGTGGCAGTTTGCTCCCAATAAAGGTTACTGAGTATTCTTATATCTTTTCCATCAATACCTATGTCTTTGAGGCATTCAATTATTTTCTGATGATGGATTCTGCCAAAAGCCTTCTTATAGTCAATGAAGCACATATACATACTTTTTTAGACCTCTGTATATTTTTCTGCTAATCTTCATAGTCAAAATATTGCCTCTCTTGTTCCACTGTTCCGTCTGAAACCAAACTGTTCTTCTTGGATTTCGCTGTCTACTTTACTTTTTATTCTTTCCTGTATGATTTTGAGTAGTATCTTATTTGCATGCCTCATCAGGCTGATTGTTCTGAAGTCTGAACATTCTGTTGCATTTGGTTTTTTGGGCAATGTTATAAAAACTGATGTCTTCATTTCGTGTGGTAAATATCCTGTATTGTATATATCGTTCCATATTTCTGTGATTGTATCTATACCAAAGCTCTCCAGAGCTTCTATCATTTCAATTTTTATGTTATCCATGCCTGCTGATCTTCCTTTTTGTATCATATGAATGGCATTCTCTACTTCTGATCTGAGAATGTTTGGGCCTTCATTAGAATCTGATGATGGTTTTTTACCTCTGTTGTCCTCGAATAGTTCTTTTACGTATTCTGCCCATCTGTTTGATATGTCTTTCTCATCAAGTAATATTACACCATTTTTGTTCTTGATACAGCTTCCTCCTTGTGCAAACCGCGACCGATTAAAAAATTTCTTTATTTCTTCATGCATATCTCTTGTTAACTGCTTTGCTTCCAAGTCTTCTATTTCCTTACATTTTATTTCTATCCACCGTTCTTTTGCTTCTCAACACATAATACGTATTTCATTGTCTATTGTTTTATATTCTGGAGTGTTTTTTGCTTTCTTTCTTTCTGCCATTTTACTCAAGATGTCATCTGTCATCCAAATTTGATTTTTCTTAGACTCCTTTTTAGGTAAATTTGCATTTGCTGATTGTTCGCTTGTTTTTAAGCATTCCCATTTTGCGTTTGATTTTTCTTCTGGGTTTTCTCTTCTATACTGCTCCATGCTTTCTGTCAATAACTGTTGATATTTATTTTTGACATCGATTAAATATTTCTGTTTTATATCTGGTTGTTTCAGTGCTGATATTTCTATCTGGGGTTCCTCCTGTCTTCTGTTTCCTGCTCTTTTCAGCTTTATATTTACTTTGATGACAACTGGATTGTGATCTGAATTTATGTCGGCGCCAGGATGTGTCTTTGCACTTGTAACACTGTTCTTAAATCTATGTTTTATCATGATATAGTCGATTTTATTACGTGTTACATCTCCTGGGCTTTTCCATGTGTATAATTTCCTTGGGTGGTGGTCAAAAAAGGTGTTACATATGACCAGCTGTTTTTCTTCACAGAACTGGATAAGTCTGTCTCCTCTATCATTTCTTGATCCTAATCCATACTGTCCTACTATTTTCTTGTATTTTCCTTTTCCTACTTTTGCATTCATATCACCCATTACTATCAACACATCTGTAGATTTGACTGGTTTAAGTGTGTGTTGTAGCTCTTCACAGTATTCTTCTATTTCTTCCTCGCTGTGATCTTCAGTTGGTGCATAAGTTTGTAAGATTGATATCACGTCTACCATTTCCTGAATTGTTTTCACTAAAATGTTGTGGCACGTTAAATTGTCTCCAGTTTCTTGGAGCTGGAGAATTGCTACGGAATTGATTCCCTTGGTGAGATCTGAAATTCCGGTAATCTCCCCTGCCAAAGTTACGATCAGCGCTTTGCGACCTATGTCGTAAGTTATTATTGTAAGGCATTGCTGAAGCCACTGGTAAAGCCTCCCTGACGTTAGAGTTGCTTACAACCATGTTTGGATGTGCGGTTAAATATTGACGACCGATTTCCTCGGTAACCGTCAGGTTAGCAGGCCTTGGCTCATGTAAGAAGTAGAGAAATTAAGGGTTGACTGAGGACATCACCTTATCTCGGAGCATTAAGTCAACAAGGGCTTCAAAAGTGTGCTCTGTTTTTGAAAGTTCAACCCAGCGGGATAAAGTAAGACGTATATTTGCAATGAAATCAGAGAAGTCTTTCCACTCTCTTGTAATATGGTTTTAAAACGGAGCCGATAACCGTCTTCGTCAAGTTGGTGTTTTTTCAGTAAAATACCCCTGACAGTGTTGTAGTCATTTTTATTAGGTCCCTCCATCATACACAGCTGTTAAAGCTTCTCCAGTGAGAAGTTCATAAGTTGTGTACAATATTCCATTATATCTATCTTATGATACTCCCATATGGCCTCGAATCTATTCAGATAGAATACGATATCGTCTGAAGTAGATTTGAATGGGGTAACCTGATCTTGTAAGAACCAGAAAGGTTCTTGTGTGTAGTTGCTTGAGTTTCAGGAGCATTATGTACATTATTCCAATTCATTAACTTGATTCTCTCAAGTTCTAAAGACAATAACCTATGTTCGTGAAGTCGTTGGTTTTGGTTTTCAGTAGCCTCCAACTGCATTCTCTGTGCTTCAGATTCCATCTGATGTGTCTGTTCTTCAGATTCCTTCTGAAGTTTCTGTTTTTTAGATTCCATCTGACGATTTCTTTCCTCTATCTGAAGTTTCATGTCTTCTGCGTCCATCTGACGTTTACTTTCCTCCATCTAAAATTTCTGTAAATCATGTTCCTGGGTTCTCGCATATTCAGAGGTCGCGAATTGCTTTAACTCCTCAGAGTCCATATCAAGCGCATTCCCTTGCTTGATAAAATAGTCCAATGCAGACATCTTGCCTTATATGAGTAGTTAACTCACTTAGTCGAATATTTCTTTAAGAAATTAAAATCATCACATAAGTAATATGTGATAGGTTCTAGTCCACTGAACCGATGTATAAATTCCTCTTAATGGCAGGAATGCTAATAGTACCTTATAATTATAAAGCAATCTATAAATTATGCATTAAAAACAATAATAGAGCATATAAGGCAGGTTATATATATGATGAAGATACAGAGAACAAATCGATACGAAGACGAGATACCAAAGTACGAATGAAAACGTTCGCAGAATCAAAGAATGAATATAGTAGAAATAAAGAAAAAGTATTGCAAAAAATGCAGTGAAACTGCTAAATGTATACAGTACAGTGTATACATAGAAAATGTGTATATAAATCAATGATAGTAAGGTTGAGAATGACAGTTACAAACGAAGGCAATTAGTAAACTAAGGCACAGAGAAAAAATATCACAATAAAACAAAAAAAATAAACACTAAGGTGTCACAGACAATCAAGCACAGTGGACCGAAATCGTTCGGCAAATATATGCCGGAATTTCCACTGCGGGAAATCTGCAAACGTCCCTAAAGAACGCCTAACGTGGGCCCTGGTGTGAAACTGGGATGTACCCCACGTAGGTCTCCACTGAATCTTCCCGCATGGCACATTTAACATAGAACATTAAGAATAAAGGTAGACACAAAAAAGAAAGGCTCGACTACAACCTGTAAGAGTGGCAAGATGCACAAAAAATAGACAGCCACTTATCTTAAAAAATTCCGGTCCTCGCAAACGTAACGTCGATAGGTGTCGGATGTTGCATGGTAAGCAGAATCCGTGGAAGCAGTCCAACGTTGACCCTCACTATAGGTACGGATGGCTGAATCACGTAGAGGTCAGTAAGGTTGACCGTTACACAGAAGACTGCAAGAAGCTCTTGTTGATGGCTCTACAATAAACAATCCTGGCAAACCAAGTATCAAATGTGAGATACTTAAAATGAGCCGTTTTAGGTTAAACATTCAAATCAAGCGCGTCTTGGCATGTTTTCTTCAAGAGCGACATCTTCATCTTATAGATGATTATAATAACCGTGTCTTTTCGAACCAAGGATAAGTACACGAGAAAATCACTTCTATATCAGACGGAGAATATAAGGATCTGCCCACAATATGTTTGCTGGATAGCAACAACATACCGCGACAAACCGCGCCATCCAGTTTTAGCATGGTGCACGGTGGTACGCAAATAATTTAAAATACAATTAACTTTGATGTACTCAAACGTGCGTCTATACTAGACTCACGTGTGAGGATCTCAAACATGTAACTACCCCGCGAAAATATTTTTACAGTGTTTTTATGTGTATTTAAAAAATAATTCATGAGTGTTAAAGAAGATAGTTAACATCTTAATATATCAATAGACACAAAATCAAATTTATTTGATGAACATATTGTTTGATGTGTAAAAAATAAGATTCTATGTCATTTACTAATTAAAATAAACGTGTCGGACTTTTTTTGTTCTCCTTTTTCACAATAGTGTCCACCCTTGTCCTCCTTTTCATGACAAAAAATGTAATATTGTCCTCATTTTTGTGTTGAACGATATGGTAACCCTAGATGCAACCCGTAAATGGAAGTAGTTGGAGTATCAACATAAACAAAATGGCCACTCAAATAGATCCGGTGTAGAAGTGGTGTCATTGAATACAATTATGGATGAGAGTGAACTTTACAACAAAAAAGCTAGTGGGGAGAGAGGCCCGCGCATAAGAAATAAAATCTTATTTGAAAGTGAGAAATAACAAATATTTAGTCATCCCTCTTGTACCGTGAGGTGTAGAGGTTTGGAGCACGGAGCGCCATACTATCCTATCGGCTCTCTTTCTTCTGGCCTGGTTCCATTCTAGTCTACGGTCCTTTAGAGATTGTCTAATGTTGTCCTCCCAGCGTGCTATCGTCCTGGAGGTCTGAATCCCTGACTCTTAGTTTCCTTTACTTGTCGTGGTAACCGATCTTCTTCCATTTTACAGACATGGCCAAACCGTCGTAGTTGGGACTGTTCTACTTGGGTCTGCCGTGGCTAGGATTTGAGGCCTTTGCTGTATCGTCTGTTTGCGGACAATATCTCTTGTTGTTACTTCAACCACCTTCCTCAGATACCTCATTTTTGAGGTTAGGAGCTTCCTTATGTGGGTTGTAATTATTGCCCATTATTCGCATCCATATGTCAAGACTAAAATATAGGTGGAGTGGTATACAGCCATCTTTGTCTTCTTGCTAACTTCTTTTGTGCTGATGAATCGTTTCATTCATGGCCTGAAAAAGTCTCATAGCTGCTGCTCTTCAGGTAGCTAACTCGAGAAATAGTAAATACAGAAACTTTAAATGAATCAATAAATAAAGACAAGTGAAAAAAACAAAAATGTAGAACTAACATTGTTTATCTAAAAATAACTAATATGTTGATGTTTGTCTCAAAAGAAAGATGCGTAGTGTGTTTTATTCTCAAGCCTAAAGTATACTATCAGGTAGACTAAACGTTGTCTTAGAATAAGTCAACTGCTATGATCAGAGATACAGAATCTGATCACAGTGACCTAAATTTCAAGGCCTTCCCCACTTGTCGTATATGATATACTGGGCGAGGCACCAATGGTTGCTTCGCTACAGCATGATGAGGCTGGCCTATATAATGTTATCAAGAAGGTCTCCACAACTTGGCTCGTTAAGAAAGAAAGAGATTAGAGATTAGGACAAGAAGAATAGATGGCGAACCCTCTCCACTAGATACTGATTTCTAATAATTAATGAAGAGTTTCTGTCACGGGATTTGCCTCCCATTAGTTCTGCAGTAGTGGCCCACCAGTGGCCAAACTCAAAAGTAACTAAAGTGGGTCTTTAAAGAAGTCTACCTTCGCACAAGATTACTTTTGGTAGATTTGTAGATATAAGGATAATGATGCTTCTATCTCAAGGGAGTTTGACAAGTTAATTCAGAAATCAAGAACAATGCTGCGTTTGGCAGAGCACTATTAATTTTGTATCTGAAACGTCACCTATTTGTGAATTTGTAAGCAATAGTTTGGCTTCGTACGAGCCCCAGCTGGTTTAATCCACCAAATTCTATTCATCAGTATTTGACTCTTTAGGTGTAACTATTTGAATTTGTATTAAAGATTTGTCCTATCATATAAGTGCTCTCATATCTATAAGAACTGAATCAACTATGAATTTGTAAAATAACATATAACAAATTTAAAAATGAATTAGTTTTTAACAAATTTAAATAAATATGAATGAAGTGACTTTATGGGGTTTTACAAATATTTTCACTGAGACTTAATTGGGGACTGCTGATTATTGTCCGTTTGCTGTCGCCTGTTACAAAAAAAAACGTAATTTGCTGAGTCCTGCACTGGTTGATTGTCAAGTCTTTTGTGATGAGGACTCTTCTCTAGAAGCGTCTAGATGAACTTCACTCCTAACGTCAAGGTTGGTGTCTTTACAACTCGTCCACTGTAGGTTGTTAGTGTCGAACCCAGCTCTTGAATCACAAGATAGTGGCGAAGACTCTTACTTCAACTTGTCACTTGTAAGTTCCACGAACTTTATGAAAAATAAGAGAACACATGCCTCTGCTAAATACATTTTTGGTCTGAAAATTAACAATCGCATTATCTCGCTGTCCACCCACCAATGTTAGCCTCACTGAATAATTAGATTTGGTAAGTATACAGAGCGCAACTCAGGGGAAATGATTAAAAATCACCTTATTCTTCTGGTCAGTTAAATGGGAAAATGTGTCTGGACAGCGCGAGTGCAATGGCTTAGCCTGAACTAATATTAACAAGGTACATACATTTCACAACATGAAACTATACACTTTATGCACATGGGATGTAATCATCACTCATCATTGCTTCCTTCGGAGTCGGGATTTACCTCTACGTTCGTTTCCTTAAGGGAACTTGTATGAAGTAATCAACAGCGCTTGATGTAGTGGTTTATGAACATACCATTTTCATATATTGAGGTTGCCAGCCTTCTATGCTTTGTATCATCACTTAGAAAGTACAGACATGTCAAATTCACTTTGTAAAATGAAATGTTTACACTTAACGCAATTTAACTTTTAGGAATACAATCTCCTGGCACAGCAGAATGAACATAGCAAATTTGATTAGCTGCCCCCAACCTTTAATCTGGGGTAGTTTCAGAATTCATCTTATGACTTTTGATTCTTGTTCCTTAAGTTTGCAGACTTTGTATTTATAATCGCGGGTTCTCTTTTAATTTATAAAGACGCCCAAATACTTCGTCTGTCACTTTTATTCTGGAATACTTTGTCAGATACGTCTCTCTGGCTCTAGGGAGTTGTTACTTGACGTTCTTGAAAATGCAGTCTGATTTGCGTCTCCGGCATTGCTAGTTTATATCTCTCATTTCCACTCCTGTTCCCCACATTGTATTTCCGACAAACTTGCCAATGAGAGTTAAGGTTAATTCCGATTCTCCAATTAAACCAATGGTAAGCTATTTAGAACTATGTGGATCAGGGTGTTAAATCATTACTATCCCCCACAAGTTTTAAGATTATCACTTTTAAAATTTAAACTCGTGACCTCGTCCACATGTGTCACTAATATCTATGATTGCACTTTATGCAAACACAAACAATTTTTTAACTCATCTCTCAAAGATTACATCTGCGAATATTATCTCCCCAGACAGGTGATTTCTAGTAATAAGTAGAGGCACTTCTGAACAGAAGCGATTAGCAATTGCGTCGCCTCTTTTGTCTTCGAAGCCCGTATGTCTGGCTACGTGTGCGATAAACACCAAACCAAGATGGATCTCGCGCCTGACCAGATGAATTATATATACGGTCGACCGATCCCTCTAAATATATCGCGTCTACTGGAGCTATAAATAATAATCCGCTGGCCTGTCCAAATAGCGTCGTAATATTACGATTCACCTGGTGATATGTAAACAATTCTAGGGCGTGGTCAGAGCAAAAAAATGTAAGAGCATAAAAAATGCCAAACAATAGGACGAAGAGGAAAACTGAAGAAATAAATGATAATACAAAAGAAAACGAAAGTTATGTAAAACGACACAGCGGTTTTCGTGACAGTTTCTTGTTTCTCTACGACTTTAACTTTTTCCCTCAGATCTCGATAAATAAAGAGCTGTCAGCCTCCTCTAAATGAAGGATTTTTTCAATATGTAAATATTTAACACAAACATCACGAGTGATACATTAACAAACTAGGTAATGATTGTAACGAGGTCGCATGATGTACAGGTGTATCTAGATGATACCAGATGAAGCTAGGTAAGAATTCTAGACTAAAAGAAATAGCCCAGTCTCATAAATGAGCGTTGGTGTATGGATGGCATAGATTATAGTCAGGCTGTAAAGATCTCTTAACCAGGTGGTAGTACAAGAATCTAGATTGTCTCCTCGCTTAAGATTATCCTATGCTTTAATCTAAGGAAAATCAAAATGAACATGTAACTTTAAAAATGATAATTAACAAAGTCCTCGGGTACAACTGATAATCAATTTAATTATGTATAGTGATTCTTTTTTCTTCTTGTCTTAGAAAAGGTTAAAGTGTGATATTTAGAAAATATTCACGCTACTATTATTATTTATTTACACATTTCATAGAACTGTTCTTGCTTCACTTTAGGCAAATAAAAGTCACTGATAAAGTCCTTCAGGAAATCCGAGGTTTGAACAACTCAGTTATCATCATGTGAACTGGCTCTTCCCATAACGTTTGAGAGATCAGTCTGTTTAATAAGAACTTATCTTTGTTGTCAGTCGGTGATGGCAATGTGTGACACGATTCTGTCAATGATGGCTGTCAGCACTGGCCTTCCCATACCATAGGAATGCCAATTACTCCGTGTATTTCACTTTGCGTGATCCTTATCCGTTCTCAGGAATTCACTGGTGACTATCAACAAGCTTCTGGCGCACTTTAGACAGTTTCGAACCTGCAACAATATAATGTTCTGGGATAGTCTCCTTCCAGGAGTTCCTCTAGACTAGATGTCAGGTTGTGCCTGTCATCAGATGTCATTGTCAAATGGTCAGATTGACAGGTATCTAATTACAGTGGCATTCTAAGTGGCACAAAAGCTTTTACATACGTATGATATAATTATGTATATTTCAATTATCTTGCATAATCCTAGTAGTTCTCCTTCTGAACACATTGAATGATCCTCTCTGCAATTAGAGATGCGCCTTACGGGTATCCTGGTCTAGTTTGCTTTCTTCCATTCATCATCTTAATTCTTAAACAAAGTCCATTCCATGAAACCAATACTTATTTAATTACATCATATCACATGTACGTATGAATTATTCTGAAACAACTATTGCATTATATGTACACCATTAATTTCGTAACACAACTCACCCTGTAGCCAACAGAAATACACTGGACAATACTTGGTTAATGTATGCTGCCCACAGTTACAGATGAGAACTAGGCCGTGTCGAGCTCTACCCTCAGTCCGTCGTGAATAAAATAACTTGGCTTGTGTGTGTGTCAGTTCAAATTTAGCGATTCTATATCTAGGCCATTCGCGGACCTCTATCAGAGCATGACATCACAAGCTTTTCGACGACCAAATTTTCTTGGCAAAACCGATACATTTTGGTCATTTGTGTTTTTGGTCCATAAATCCCATCGTCATTCTCGTCTTAAATACATTATCTCGTTTTCATCCATATCTTATTTTATTCAGACGACTTTGAGCTTTCTTTCCATATAACTTTCTCCACATTCCGTTCATCCTACGATTTTCCAGAATTAGCAGAAGTATAAAGTCTCATTATCTTACGCGGGGACATAATAAAATGCAATTAACTCAGCTTATACTAAACGTCTTACAATATTACTTATACATAAACATACACTGCCTCCTCCTGGAATTAAACGATAAAGAATTATCACTTTTCATCCTGTTCGAAATAATTCCATTCGAACGATGCCACCTTTAACACACAAAAATGTTTCACTAAGCGTCCACATTTCCTAGGTATATATCTCGTCTCGGCTTGGGTAGTGGCTTCGCGGTGTTTCATTGGACAATACATTTGCACTGTTAGAATCGATCTTAATAGGTAGTGGTGGTATCAATTTTGCTACAATAATCAAAGCAATATCCATACATATATAAGGTTAATAGAAAGTAAGAGGTATCACGATGAAAGACAATTCACTCACCTAGATGTAAAGAAATCTGGCTAATTAAATATGAGAGTGAACCTGTGTGAATAGTAAAGGGATAAGATTAAATGGTATGTGTTACCAAACTGATGATCTCTCAACTTTACCCCGCTGTACACAGGTATGCATAGACTGTCTAATATAGTGGTATTGTATGTCGTGTGGGTTATCTCCAAGACGAGTAAGTATAGCTGAACTTTTGCATGTGTTCAACTGAGAACTAGTGTCTCTCAACACTTTGACATATCTCTAGTTTAACCGACGCGTTGATAGTTGTCTCTGGAAAATGTCTGCTATCTGATCTTGAAAAGGCACTGACTAGACTGGATCTCTTTACGGAATAAAAAAAAAAATATATATATATATATATATATATATATTATATATATATTTGCATGGATGTATATCCTTGTTTGACCACCAACTATGCACAATGTTATAATATACATATGTGGAAGTGCACCCCTGTCTGTGAGGCTAATTATATACTCATTGACTCTTAAAATCTTCCACACACTTCCAAAGATTCCCCCCCCCCCCCCCCCTTTGATGAAACTTGCTGAGAACCCAGCTTTACACACCAAGAATGAAGAAGAAGTCACGTGAGCCCAACACGTGATTCTTTGGCATTGGCCTGATTGGCTGCATGCAGGAGGATCTCACTGTGAACCCAGTGATAGGCCCGGGGTGGGGGGGGAGGGGGGCTGAGAAGTGGCTCTGTGCAGGACGTGACAATTCCATGGGAGAACCTAGAACCAGAGAACAGTATGTTAGCTCTGCAAAGTTGAACAGCCCCCTTGGATGGCGGGAAATGCACAGTATGTCACACGACTCTTACTCCTAGCTTGGGACCAGATGTGGCGATCCATCCTGCTATCTCTAAAGCCAGTTTGTGGTGTACGTACTCTAACTAACGTCTGCCGGTTTTAAAAAGACATATGTCACCTTTTAATTCTGATTTAAAGATGATTACCCAGATTATTGAGGTCATTTTATAGACCGATTGTTTGTTAGTGGATAGGAAATGTTAATTATGAGGATAATTACTTCTGGCACATTTAATACGTTCAAAATTAAGTACCTGTCATTTGGTTGGAAGTAATCAATGTCCACCAGATGTTGTCAGGACTATTTAACAAATGCCTCAACATTTCTAGTTACATACCTCTTGGGTGAGTTTATTATATAATTCGTACTTAACTAACTTTCTTTGTCTATTGTGTTTATCTAAGTACAAACATAGGTATGTCTTTTGGATCAAACAAGAATGACATATGTCCACTGCAACTCGTTTAAACTTTACTTTCTGAACAAACAAAAACAACAAAAAAACCATGTCTAACATTTGTCGTCACATGTTTAAACTTTGATCTTTGAAGAGTCTTAAATCTCGTCTATACCCTGCTAGTCCCTCACGTGCAAACAGACCACCAAGAAGATATAATTACAGGCTGCAGCTAATATAACATGTGTGTCAACAAATATAACTGTTTTTTGCAGCAGCTATAACAATAAACTGTACTATCAGTGTTTTATTTTATGCACACAAGAAAATAATTTTATAGAATAAAGTAAAAATGCACATAGCAGAACATGTTATTATTACATAATAAAAATATGCTGTTATGTCTTTACATTTTCTGACAGTGTTACGTTAAGTACCGTACCATTCACATTGTTACCAATGGACTGTAGACAACTCATATAGCCTATTTACTGTTGATACGAGAAGGTAACGCAATAATAAACCTATTGTTATTGTTGATCAGATTCGACCTTACTGCATTCATGATTACCCATAGGTGTTCAGTCTCCCTCACCAAATGTCGAAGAGTATGAATGCTAATTGCACCTGTAGCACGCTGGTTGTACACACGACTGGCGCATCCTCTCTCACGTCCATCTCTGCTAGTCCCACGTTTGATGCTAAACCACCAGTCGCAACTTTGTTGATTCATCCACAACATTGTCATCAGCGAGCAGGCGATCGTTAATTGCCCTTAGTATCTCTCCCTTATCCATGCGCAGTGTCCCTACTATGAAAGTTTTCGACGCCAGTCTATCAGCTCTCTCATTGCTACGTACCCCTGGCAGAGGATCTTGGAGCTAATGGAGTCCTAAAGATGTGGTGTGCAGAACTCACCGATGAGTGATTTATAATCTGACACCCATCAATCCACTCCCAATCATGGGTCAAATGATAACTGATTCATCCGTGAATGAACCCCACGTTTAAGGTAGACCAATGTGTCGAGAGATTGAATGGTTGCTGGGTAGGCAGTCGCGAATATTGGCTGTCTGGAGGGCGAGCACCAGGCAGATGAACTCCATAAGAACATCCCTTACCTCTTCTCTGGTATGGTGGTTCTATTAGGGTGACTGAATATTTCCACCATTTATTGCAAATACACCAAAAGTATTTTAACTCTCAAGAAACATCGCGGGATCTACGGAGATCGTGCTCTGTCGTCGATACCTGCAGGAAATAATAAGCCTAAGAATAGTTAAATTGTGCTCTGTCTTTGCAAAATGGTTAGAGCGCTAGCCTCTCACGTTAAAGATACTGGGTTTGAAACATGCAGGTATTACGCTTCATTCTATCAGTTGTTAATTGGTATGTGATTCTACATGATAACAACCTCTAGCACGAGAATGGAGGTAGAGGAAGTTACTGCTGCCTTAAGATGGCTGTCTGAAACCTTATTAACAAAGGCAGTAATTGTATCCGACTCACAATCCATGCTTCGAAAGGTCCAAAATGGTTGGCTTCGACATGAATGGAAAACCTCCATAGAAGCATCAAATCTTCAAAAACTGATATGGATCTACTGTCCTGGTCATGCTGGGGTAAGTGGCAATGAAAGAGCTGACATACTAGCTTCAAGAGCACCCATAAAAGGTGCATTGGCCATGGATAAGGAAGAAATACTAAGGGCAATTCATGTTCGTCTATTAGAGAATGACACGACAATCAATGAATCATCAAGGCTAAAACTGCTGGAATTTGGCATCAAACGTAAGACCAGCAGGGATGGACGTATGAGAGGACGCATCCACCGTGTATATAACCAGTACGCAACGGGAACAATTAGCTTTCATACCCTTCGACATTTGCTGTGGGAGACTGAACACCTATGGGTTTGCCCGGAGTGCAATGACGTCGACTCTGATTAACAATAACAATACCTGATTCTGCACTCGAGTTAAGGAAGGCAAAATCAGCGATGTAGGAAACTGGTTACCCCAGCTCTCGGAGCTAGATTTATCAGAGTGAAATCTCTAACACTTCATTTCCCTACACAACTATCTACTATGGCACCACTTTTATCCTTTTTTAACTTTCTGCTGGTTGTCCTGGTGACGGCAATAATTCTCCTGCGGTAATTCCAGTTTATTCGATCTCAACTTCTTTGGATCTTTGTAGCCAAACGTATCATGAATCAACAGAAGTGTTGGTACGTCAGAACGAATATGTGTATGAGTGGAACTCAAGGATCACCAAACATTGTCTCAATATGACGAATCACTCTAGTGTCACGGTAAATGTGCATTTTTTTAGAGTTGTCAGAAAGGCGTTAGTAACTTAAAAGAGACGATTTGGCTGGCGCTACTAGTGTGCCGCAGCAAACAAACTGATGTTTGTCTAGACGTTCTAATATTGTGTTTGTTGGAATAGTCTTTTTGATTGAAGATGTTCATGAGACTTTGTTCATATAATATTCAAAGCCAAAGAAATTCACTAGAAGGAAGTTGTGTCAGTCACTTAATTCTAGCACACAAATTAAAGAAGTATGGAAAAAGCTTAAGGCAATCAAAGTAGTCTTGGACAGGAAGAAAATGAGAGAAGAGAAAAACTTAAAGCGAAGTTTATAAGTGAATTACCAGACAAGATAGAAGAAAAACACTTTTTAGATGCTGATATAACAGAAGAAGTAGCTGGTGCAATAAATGAGAAATCTAATACTGCCTCAGGGCATGATATACTTAGCTATCAAATCCTTAAGAAAGTACCCAAAAAACTATAAACAATACCTTTCCTTTATAACAAAATCTGGAGCTTAGCCAAGATACCAAAAGCATGGAAAGTAGCTATGATAGTACCCATACAAAAACCAAATAAGGAAGCCCATGATGTAAGTTCATATAGGCCTATCATCTTAACATCACAACTATGCAAAATACTGAAACTGTTGTTACCAAAAGAGTTAAATTCTACCTGGAAAAAAATCAGTTATATAGCCCAACCAAGTCAGGGTTTAGAGCAGACAGAAGTACAGTAGACCAGCTTGTAAGATTAGAACACGAAGTCAAGCTCGGGTTCAAGAGGAAAGAGAAAACAGTGGCAGTCTTTTTGGATGTCGTCAGAGCGTGTGATGAATGCTGGAGAGATGGAGCTCTTTACAAGATGAAAAAGATTGACATTACGGGCAAAACCTATAAGTACCCCTATAAGTATCTAGACAACTGTATACGGGAGAGGTATTTTGCTGAACAGGCGAACAACAATAAGTCAGAAATATATAAACAACAGAATAGAATTCCTCGGGGATCAGTGATTTCACCTTCATTTTTCACAATAGTTGTAAATGATCGACCATTTGAATTTAACGACATTAAAAATTCACTTTCACAATTTGCAGATGACTGTGCAATTTAGTGGTCTGGAAAAAACCTGGGCCATGTTTACAAAACACTGCAAAAACTAATAAACAAAGTTTCAGAATGGATGAAAAGTTAGGGCTTCCAAATTAATGTAAACAAAACAGTTGGTATAATATTCTGCAATGGTAATTTAAAACAAAACAAACTGAATATAACAATTAAAGGACAGAATATATGTACCTTCTCAACAAATAGATTCCTGTGCATAACTTTAGATAAACATCTATATTGGAATAAACATATATAAGTTTTAGTAGAAAGCTGTGATGATGATGATTTGTCCATCTACATCTCTCGTAATACGATTCATTCTATGACGTTAAGTGGTTGCACATATGGCTGATCGAAATACATGGCCCGAAGACAATACAGGCTGCGCAACCACGAATGTTGTTGTTTTTTGATGAGGTGATGGGTGGAGAGCGTGCACTTAACAGCTGAACGTTATTGCCTCTTCTCGTTCCATCTTGATCTACCCTGTTCAACCTGAAATTTGGTTATATTTGGGGTATTTAGTGTCATTTTATTTTTTAATTGTGTATTCAATTTAAATAACTATTGTCTTTTGCAGCTGCTGATTTTAATTTATATTATTATTTGTCCATTTTATTTTCTCTTTTGTATTGTTTCTTGATAACTATTGTTCTTTACACTTGGTTTTACTTTGTACTGTATTAGTATTTGTTCTTTTTGAGTTGTTTTTTTCAATACCTTGTTGTCTTTCCTTGTCCTATGAGTAGTTAGTAAGTTGTTTTTTTTATATTGTGTTTTTTTTGTGTGTTACTAACCTTATATGTTTTCCTTTGTTTTATGTATATATCTTTTAAGTATTGATTGGGCATCTCTTGGGGCATCTACACTTAAAACCTTATCACCTGTCAAGTCTATATTGTGATTTCTATAGTAAGTTTTTAATTCAAGCCTTTGTTGTTCATACTTTATACAGTGGATCAGGTAGTGGTCTATGTCCACGATTGACTTTCGGGCTGCACGTTTATCTGTGCTGCCCTCACACGGTTGGCCTTGCTGACTGCAACACCCGTTTTGAAAGCGCCTCTCCAGGCTGTGCGATCCTGTGTCAGATGCCCCCAGGTTGTTATATTAATCTGGCAGCTCTTCGGTGACTCCATCAGGCCGTCTTTGAAGCGCTTCTGTGATCGTCCTCTAGTACGCTTTCCCTACCTCAAATCGGCATACAGCAGTCTCTTTGAGAAGCGTTCATTTGGCATACGAACCAGATGTCCAGTTCATCGTAACTGCGCTTTCTGAATCAGTGTAAAGACGCTGGGCATATTTGCTCTTGATTGAAACTCGGTATCTGGGATCTTATCCTGCCATCGAATGTGTAGCATGCGACGCAGTCAGGTTGTATGGAAGTGATTTAATTTTTGAGCACGTCTAGCATAAATGGTCCAACTCTCACTGGCGTAGAGGATGTTGCGGAGGACGACGGCACGATACATCTTCAGTTTAGTCTTGACGCTAATACCTCTTTGTTCCCACACTGAGAATTCCAGTCTTCCAAACGCAATACTGGCCTTTGCTTTTCTGTTAGCCACCTCGTCGTCAATGTTGGCTAGTCTTGAAGGCGTGCTTCTCAGGTACGTGAACTTATCCACAGTCACCAGTCTCTGTTCTTACTTACTTAGTCGTTCCCCTTCTACCGTGAGGTGTAGAGGTTTGGAAGAGAGAGTGCCAGACTATCATATCGGCTGTCTTCCTCCTGGCCTGGTTTCATTGTAGTCCTTGGTACTTCAAAGATTGTCTAATGTTGTCCTCCCAGTGGACTCTGGGTCGTCCTGGGGGTCTGGATCCCTGACTCTTTGTTTCCCATGCTTGTCGTAGTAGCCGATCTTCTCCCATTCTGCAGACATGGCCAAACCATCTTAGTTGGGACAGTTCTACTTGGGTCTGCACGGGGTGGGATTTTAGGCCTTGACGTATCGTCTGGTTGCGGACCATGTCTCTTCTTGTTACTTCACCCACCTTCAGATAAGTCATTTCTGAGGTTTGGATCTGGCTTTTGTGGGTTGTAGTCATTGCCCATCAATGGTACCTATACCTTGTAGCGGTATGGCAGCTTGCTTACCCTGACAATCCCCAGAGCTATGCCAGTGGGAGTTTTACTCCTGGTAGGTTCAACCAAGCTGAACTGGTCTGTGTGGGTAGGGGTCAGACAAAAGCTGGTACCCTGGTCCTCCAGGTTGGGGGTTTTAGCATAGGGCTGACACCCCTGTCTATGTTTAAAAAAAAAACAATGAAGTTACGGAAACAACAATAAATGAACAAACTTTGCTGCGGGATGGACATTCGGAGTCTGTGGCTCGTATGACTGTCAGTGGTGAAAGCCGAAATGAAGCCACTGACATGAAAACGGATGGCCTGACTGCAAAACAGGATACAAGAATAGGATTTTGGAATGTCAGGACAATGAACGAGACAGGTAAACTAAGACAGGTCATGGCAGAAATGAGAAACTATAGGTTACACATTCTAGGGATAAGCGAGAGCAGATGGACAGGGGCAGGAAAAGTAAAAACAACAACAGGAGAAACAGTACTTTACTCTGGAAGAGAGGATGGACAGCACAGTGAAGGCGTAGCCATTATTCTACAGAAAGGAATAGAAAGGCCATTACTGGAATGGAAACCCATAAACAACAGACTGATAAGATTAAGATTGAGAGGGAGATTCACCAATACTAAAAAAATACGATGCTACGCACCAACGAATGACAGCGATGAAGAGGTCAAGGATGAATTCTATCAACAACTGCAGAAAGAAATGGTGTGAACGGATTGATGACGACATTATATAAAAGATACCCTCAATTCTACCTAACATAAGAGACAACGGAGACTGATGACGTAATTCATAATTAATCTATAAAACAAAAGAAACTTAACATAGACACCAAAGACAGTTATAGGAAATGACGACATAATGACGTAAACTTATCTAGTGTAGTAACGATGACATATACATAAATGGTGCACAAATCATTGTAACCAGTGGTTTTAGCCAATAGATTCATTGGACTATAAGACATCCGTTAAGAAGACTAATGTTTAGCAGTCTTTAGCTACTGACCTTGCAACAAGATGGTCGTGATTTTGAGACAGACCGATGTTGAAGTGGACTTAGGATAGACTCAAGTTGGCTTACCCCCCTGACATTGGACAGTGTATTCTTGCTTTGATGCAGAAATGGTAGGAACTCATTCTATTAGATACATACAACAATGACAAACAGTCATTTTGTGCTTAAGAACGAACATTTTAGATTTAGGTTTTTGAACATATTATTTAGGAGATTAGCTCCCTAATTGTCTTACACTCTCCCATCGTTCAAAATACACCAGCTTCTTAGTTGGTTTTGACGATGACACTTTGCCCTACATAACAGATATATACGAAACTGGAACAATACCAAATACTCTTTGGTACCAGTTTCCAACGTAATATAATAGAGTATGAAATTTTAATCTGCAACCGACACTATAAATATTTGATGAAATCAATTGTATAAATTGAGGACTTGTAAAATAAAGTTATCGTTGAAATTTCTATCATGGATTATTTTGGACATCAGTGGATCGTTGAATTTTATTAAAAGTTCTGCATTCAGTTGGATCATTTTTAATGAATAGTACTACATTGTATGTCACTCAAAGTCCAAGGAAACCGAATCAATAAAAACCTGGGTCCCGTAAAATATCGAAGAGAATTTTTACCTCTGGTGAACCAAACCAGTATTCTCGTTTTATGACTCTTCAGAAACACATATTAAAAGGAAAAAGAGAAAAGATAAAAATATAAAATAAACTTTACCCAGTATGTAAAACGGGAACATACTTAGAGGGCAAACCTGGTGCCCGTCACAATGGAAGTCACACCTAGATGTGATCTTGTTATAGTAATGGGAGACCTCAATGCGAAAGTTGGTACACACAATACATATAATGAAAGAACAATGGGGAAATGCGGCAGCGGAACAACAAACGAAAATGGGGATAAACTAATAAGTTTCTGTAGCATTAACAACCTGGTCATTGGATGAACACTTTTCCCACATAAAGAAATTCACAAATTAACATGAGAATTACCAAATGGTCGGGACAGAAACCAGATAGACCACATCACGGTTAACGGTAGATGGAGACATGCATTACAAGATGTGAAGGTAAGAAGAGGTGCAGATGTGGGAAGTGATCACCATTTAGTAGTAGCAAAACTGAAAAGGAAACTAAGAAGGGCTAGACCAACTGTAACTACACAGAAAAAGTTTGACATCGGCAAATTGAGGGACCCCCTTGCCAGAAAAGCTTTTGCGGCCGACATTAGGAAACGATATCGATTTGCCAAGGGCCAGGAAAAGACATTGACTGATGGTGTAGACCGGAATTTCAACACAATTTCAACAATGTATAAGGAGGGCGGTGGGTCATGCTTGGGATTCCGGGGAGGCGCGGGGGGGGGGGGGGGAGGAGACGGGACTGGATGGCACCAGAGACATTAGACACCATAAAGATGAGAAAGGAAATGAAAAGAAAGAAAACAGAGGCGAGGTCCCCCAAGTTAGGGCAACTATGAGGCGAACAGTACAGTCAGCTGGACAAGGAGGTTAAACGCCAAACCCGAGCCAACGGAGTGAATTTCCTGGACGGTCTTGCGGGACGGGCGGGGGAGGTGGCACATGGAAATGGACAAAACACGGTGTACAAAATGATTAGGTTCATCAGCGGAGAGCGAGGTGCAAACAATATTACATTGGTAAGAGATAGGCAAGGCAGTCTCATCACGACGGCGGTGGGACGGGAAACGGGGTGGGCGGAACACTTCGGAGAGGCTCTGGGCAGGGGGCCAACAGAGACACAACTGAATGTTCCTGAGGGTGAAAGCGAACTAGATGTAAATACAGACATTCCACGAAAAGAAGAAATCATCACGGCAGTCAAAGGGTTTGGAAACGGCAGGGCTCGGGCCATTATGGCTTAGATGCAGAGCTGTTTGGGACGGACCCTGAGCTGGCGGCGGAACTATTGGAACCACTATTTGCGCGGGTCTGGAAGGTGGGGACGGCACCGTCAGAGTGGAGCAGGGGAGTGGTTGTCAAGTTGCCCAAGGGGGGAGATCTTGCAGACTGCAATGGTTGGAGAGGGGTCGCTCTTCTCTCGGTTCCCGGCGGAATACTGGACGGGATAATTGTGCGGATAATTTCAGGTTCGGTGGACCAGGGACTGAGGAAAGGGCAGGCAGGATTTAGAAAGAACAGAGGATGTGTAGATCATATATTCACTCTCGGGAACATTATGGAGCAGTGCACAGAGTGGCAAAGACAGCTTTGCATAAATTTCGTTGATTTTGAGGGGGCTTTTGATAGCGTGCGTGGGGACGGTTTATGGAAAATACTGAGGGCTTATGGAATTCCAAGCAGCATAGTGTCAATCATAGAAAGCCTCTATGCCGGCTTTGCGTGTGGTGTTGGGCAGGGCAACCTGACCTTTGAGGTGAGGACAGGGGTGCGGCAGGGATGCTCTTTGTCAACCACTCTATTTTTGACAGTCACAGACTGGGTGGTGCACCAGGCGGCAGAGGGCAGTCCAGGAAAGGTGGGATGGGCTGCATTTACTACGTTGGAGGATCTGCGGTGTGCAGATGACATTGCTGGCGCATTCGCATCGGCACTTCCAGGAGGGGACGGATTGACTTGGTGGGTTTGGCCGGCAGGTGGGCTTGAACGTCAGTTTAGAGAGGTCTGGTGTCATGGTGCTCGGTGTGAGCAGCCCTGAGCCCATGTCGGTGGTTAGTCGGCGGCTGGTGCAGACAGATACCTTCGCATGCCTGGGAGGCATGGTAACACCGGGTGGTGGGGCGGACGGAGACATCAACGTCAGAGTGAATGAGGCAAGAACGGCCTTCTTTGGCCTGAACAGCATCTGGGGGTCTTCCCAGTGCACCACAGGGTTAAGATTGTATCAGAGCTGTGTGCTTTCTGTGCTTCTCTGTGGTGCGGAGTGCTGGAGAGTTGCAGAGAGTGAGATGTCGAGGTTGTCCTCTTTTCACACAGCATGCCTGGGGAAAATTCACCGAATCTTTTGGCCGAGTGCCATCGCCGGCCAGGATCTGCTTACTCGTAGCAGGCAAGAGGACATGCGTGCCATCGTAGCTGGCGGACGCTGGGGCTGGGTTGGTCATGTCCTCAGGGGGGCCCCGGTGCCGTCACAAGAACAGCTATGCTTTGGACCCCTGAAGGAAAACGAAAGAGAGGCCGACCAAAAACAATTTGGCGGAGGACTGTGGAGACTGAGATGCAAAGAATGAACCAGAGTTGGGGCACTGTACGAAGGATGGCCACCGACCGAGCAAAGTGGAATCAATTTGTTGTTGCCCTACAAAACGCCACTAGGCGTGATGGCCACTGACTGCTTTGATGGTCGGTGGTTAAGGATCCAAGGAGGAGGAGTCATTGCCCATGACTCGCATAATATGTCAAAAATGGGACATAGGTGGAACGGTATACAGCCATCTTCGTTTTCTTACCAACCTCTCTCTTGCTAAGGAATCCTCGAATTGTGGCCTAAAAAGTCTCCCAACTGCTGCTTTTCGAGTGGCCAACTCTTCTTTGATGCCTCCCTTTTGGTCTATAATAGCTTCGAGGTATTTAAAGTGGTCGATGTGCTCCAGGACCTTTTCTGTCAGCTTAATCTGATGTCTTCTTTCTTCTCGTGATATCACTATGGTTTTTGTTTTAGAGCTCCTTATGACCATCCCTCTCTTCTCCAGCTCTTCCTTCCAGACTTGCAGGTTAGATTGGAGATGTGCCACTGATTTAGCAATCAAGGCAGCATCATCAGCAAATGCCAGCTCTGAAATACAGACCTGTCTCATCTTCCAGTACCCCACTGAATACTTTCATGTTCTCTCCTTACATATCTTGATGACATCATCCATGAGGAGTATGAAAAGATAAGGTGACAGGATATCACCTTGTCTTACATAAGTGGTGGTCCTGAACTCTTCTGACTTATGGTTTGCTGTCCTCACATAATTTCTGCAAGACTTGTAGAAGCTCTGTATAGCATGAATCAGAGGTGCTGGAATGTTCTTCCTTGCCAAACAGTCCCAAAGTTTGCTCCAGGGGACCCTGTCAAACGCCTTTTCCAGATCTTTGAAACAAAGATGGATCTCACTCTTATACTCAAGGGCCTTTTCACTCAGCTGTCTGAGTGTGAAGATTATGTCTTGAGTACTTCGGTTTGCTCGGAATCCGCACTGGACCTCATCGAATTGTGGCTCAGCTAAGCGTCGGAGTCTCTGCTCTAGGATTCTAGAGTAGATTTTCATCCCTTGCATAAAACACCGTGACTGCTACCACGACCTCTGACCCTATCTACGAACTTTCGTTTCTGAATTCTTTTTTTTAGGCCGTACCAAACAGATATATTTTACTATCCTTCATTTCAACCAAATTTAGAGAGGCAGTAAAAAGGGAAAGTTCGGGGAAGTAAAGTGTTAGGTTTAGGAATCATCAACCTAACCCGGTAGGTTTAGGAATCATAAACCTAACCAATTAGGTTTAGGAATCATAAACCTAACCCTATACCCTAACTATAATTCTGACGCTAACTACGTATTTCAATAGCATCGAAGAACTCGTCCCGTTGTGCTTTATTTTGACCAAAAAGGTCAAGTACCCATTTCTGACAGTTTCGCTCAAAAAAAGGAAAAACATATTTACAGCTTTTTCACTCGTAATAACGTGCACAGACACTCTGACCGTGCTAATATAATAATAAAAAATGAATTAATTAATTGAAAAAAAAAACAAATAAACTATAGCAGTAATAACACACGATAATCGCACACATGCCCCCGCGTAATAGACTTTGCTGACTAATTAAACCAACGTGTCTTGTGTAACTATTTCGCTATTTTATCTTTTGACGCTTATCCCTTTGATTCACATAAAGAAACCCATTACATGACGCTAACCTTAAACATAAACATACCCCTGTTCAACAAATACACAAATGATATCGTGTTAGAAAAAATTCATAACAGACAGTAAAAAACAAAACAAACAAACAAAAATAATAATAAAAACAATAACAACAAACAGTTATGCTACAACCTAAGAAATCGATTTCTTCGCAATTACTGAAGTAATCTACACATAGGCCTAAGACACCGTGTCGTCACCTGTTTTGTTTGAGATTTCATCGTCAACGGCTCTAACGCCCATAAACAAAGATGCTTCATAGGATTAATCCTAGCCCTACCCCTTCCCATATTATTGATACACAATAAGTCCGACACACACACACAAACACACACACACACAAGGCAACATCGTACGTTAAAAATAACGAACAATAAACATCCAACTTACCCATGTTAAATCCGTAATCGAATTCATAATAAACACCTGGGAATAATGGGCCAACAGTGTGTTAAATAACCTCTTTGTTGAATTCCACCAGAGTTAAATGCTGTTTCTATATATACGGTTGAATGGTGTATAGATATGAAGATGTATTGCTCCTTGTTCACACTGACATCAACTATTTACAGGACCACAGTGTTAAGAGGTATGGTGGTCTGTGGAAGCTCCAATGTTAAAGACTTGTTGTTGGCCCCAGCGTTGCTCGTCAGAGTGGTTGTTAGGAATAGGAATATCAACTCGACCTACGCAGTGGTGTGTAGACATAGAGTGAGAGTATAATACGCGAATGATGAAAGAGTTCGAAGAGTTGATAAATGTTCTTTTTCTCACTCATGTATGGCTGGAAGTCATCGACGCCAACTGCTGTGTACTTTTTGTTACAGTTTAATTGGACGTACACATTCGACAGTACAGATACAGTGACAAATCACAGGTTGGCATAATACATCATGGTACAATTGATAAATGGTCTTGCAATGATACATGGGCACTCGTTGCATAATAGCACAATGGAATGTCAGTAGACAAGCACTCAATATTGCCCATATATATATCATCTGAGTTTACTGACAAAGCACGTCAGTTTATAAACAATATTCAAGATGGCTTCTAGACCTAACCTCGTCTAGCGAAGATTCCTTTAAATAATGTTCAGCACATATTTTTCATGTAATCATATTGAACCGCTAGTAATGGGTTCTCATCTGTAGCAGTGATCTCTGGACTCATCAAGCGATAGTACGGGGCATCCCTTTTCTCTTCTTGAAAGTCACAAAATATTTGGATACAA
The DNA here is from genome assembly GCA_024509875.1 of Oreohelix idahoensis. Lineage (NCBI taxonomy): Eukaryota > Metazoa > Mollusca > Gastropoda > Stylommatophora > Oreohelicidae > Oreohelix > Oreohelix idahoensis. Next base: position 807,908 of record JAMPIV010015043.1, on the reverse strand, counting down.
GATGGCTGCTGTCGTGAGCTCTCACTCACTTTAGGATACAAACTGGAATCTGTATCAAAGTTAATCCTACATTAAATGTTCTCATTGCTCTGTAGATTCTATCATGATGCAATTGACTTCATCATATAATATGGTGCTGCTAGAAATGAATGTCATCTTCATCTAGTTAAATATTCCCTCAGACGTACAAATCGTGCGTCTGCTTATCGAAAACGATGGCTTCGTAAGAGAGTTCATAAGAAGTGCTTTTGTTACCTTGGTATCAGAAATATGATTCTGCCATTCCTTGGCAATAAGAATAAACACTGGGGTAAAGCATACACGATAGGTCTAGACGACTATCACTTTCCCCGACACATATATCGATCACTTTTTCCGGCGACAAGCCGATACAGAAAAACACGACAGCCCCCCCCCCCCCCTCCCATCATCAGGGCGAAGCCAAAACACCTCTCTAGCCACACATCCGCTGAACAGCCTTTGACCTTTCTAGCGACAAAGAACATATAGTTCGACTTAGATATGTAAAGATATACAGATATAAGACAGACTCGTCCTACCTAGACAAACACTACACATAAATTCAGGCCATAGATATACTGAAGCAAGAACAATCTATTTCTACCCAAACAAAGAATAAATCGCAGTAAAACTGGATTCATCCGCGGAGTTCGATCTGAAACTCCTTTCAAGGGAAGTAACTCAATAATGACTTTTCCTTAAGCACTAAAAAGTATCTATTTTGTTTACAAAATATTTGCGAACATAACAAGCATACAAATGTATTATATTGCAGGATATCAAAGAGTGCACGTAACAGTCTTACCACACCTCCCGGGAAAAAAAAATGGAACTTTTTTTTTTTAAATACATCTAGGAGCAACGTACAATAGGCTCACAACGCATGGGTAATGCGCAGATGAAAATATCAGGAATAATTATAACGCCTAATATGAGGCTAAGTCGACTTATGAAGCGACTGGTGAGAATATATCTCATAATCTGAGAGAAATTGTTTCTCTACGAATAAATTTTTTCCAGGAAGGTGTCATCAAAGTATAATACAATTCTGGCAATTACACAATGCCTAAAAAATTTCATACCATAATTTCGTATTAGATATCTTAAATTTATGATTTATGAAGAAAAATCATCAAAGCACAGCGGTTAATAAACATCAATGAACCGCTAAGTAGTGATACAATCATTATATTATTAAATTACAAATGTGTATCTATCTTGATATAGAAAGGAACTATTATAGACCTAGACATATCAAGAAGTCTAAGACCTAATAGTTTTGTGGAATCATGTGGGCATCTTGACAGAATGTCTGCCATCACATTATCTGATCCACGAATAGCTCGCACAGAGAAATGAAAAGGTTGAAGAGCAATTGCATATCGAGTAGACCTCGAGCTCTTCAAATTCTTACTCTGTATCGCAGTAAGAGCTTTTTGGTCGGTTTCTACTATGAAATGTGCGCCTAGAAGGAATCTTTGTAGTTTGAGAATTGACCAAACCATAGCTAATAGCTCACGGTCTAAAACCGAATAATTCCTTTCTGCCGCATTAAGTTTTCTGGAAATATACATTACAGGATGCAGAGTTCCAGAGTACTCTTCCATTAGTGCCGCTCCAATCCCAGTGGATGAAGCATCACTACGAAGAACAAATGTCTTATCATTAGTAGGTAACACTAAAATAGGTGGTGTTGAAAACAATGTTTTAATCTTATCCAAAGAGGATTGGCATTCCTGGGACCAGTGGACCATATTAGGCGAACCTTTCTTTAGAAATGTAGAAAGAGGTGCCATGATAGAGGATAAATTCTGAATGAATCTGCCATAAAATTGAATAAGAACTAACAGACTTCTCACCTGTTTTTTAGTCTTAGGGATAGAGATGTTAAGTATCTTACTAGTATTATGGTCCTCTGTCTTTAGGAAACCATGACCAACTCGGTGACCTAGGAAAGAAATTTCGCTAAAACCAATATAGGCTTTAGAGGGTTTCGCTGTCAGGTTGTGCTCGCGCAAAGTAGACAGCAATTCATCTAACCCTGAATAGTGATCTTCCCAAGTATCGCTGACAAGACAGATGTCGTCTAGATATGCAATGACATCTGACCGATAAGATAGGATTCGGCGCATCATGCGTACAAATGTAGCTGGTGCGTTCATAAGACCGAAAGGCATAAAATTCCATTGGAACAAACCTCTAGGTGTTGAAAAAGCCGTGAGAGGTTTGGCGCGTTCAGATAAAGGAACTTGCCAATATCCTTTAGACAAATCAAGTTTAGTGAAAAAATGAGATTTGGAAAGTCGAGTAAGTAGCTCTTCCAGTAAAGGCATAGGTTCAGCATCGAACTTCGTTACTTGATTCAATTTGCGATAGTCAACGCAAAGACGTATGTTATTGTCTTTTTTTCGAACAATAACCATCGGCGAAGAATATGCAGAGGTGGATGTTTCGATTATTTTCAAATCTATCATCTCATCCAACTCTTTCTCGACCTGTGCTTGAAAATGTATAGGGATAGGATAAGGTCTAACCCTAATAGGAGTATGGTCAGTTAGAACAATGTCATGTTCAATGACATGAGTTTGTCCAGGGATGTCAGTGAGTACATCCTGAAATGTTTGCAACATAGTTGAAACTTGTCGCTGTTCTCCCAGAGACAAATCAGGAGAGACAGTAACGTTCTTCCATGATTCACTAGAATGAAGTGGGATCATTGGAAGAGGGAGATTTACATCTGAAAAACTCGTTTCCTCATCCTGTATTACGGACAGTGATGAGTAATGACCATGTTGTACTGGAGAATCGTCCGTTGCTTGGAAAATGGGTTGTAAATAATCCGGACGTTCATGGAATTCAGTAAGCATATTGATGTGGAAGGTTTTATGCTTCCTATCAATATCGACAATATAGTCGACATCGGAAATTTTCGATATTATATCGTACGGACCTTTCCAAGAAATAAGTAGTCTGTTTTTCCTACAAGGTAGTAATACAAATGCTTTGTCACCAGGACAAAGTTGTCGTAAGCATCTCTTCTTATTGGCAAATTGCCTTGCCTTCTGTTTCGCAAATTCAGAAGAAGAAGTTGCTAATTTGCATGCTTCGATAATCTTTTGTCTCAACGCGATGACATATTCGTAGGATGACTTTGTGTCATCGTCAATATGAAGCAACGCACGATACGTATGTTAGGGCCGCGCGGTACGAACGCGCGCCAAAGACAAGTTCAAAAGGGAGATTAAAATCCTGTATGTTCATTGGGGGCTTGAAAACAGTATCTCTGTAAAGCGAAGAGGGCCGCAGGTAAAACTCTGTCCCAGTCTTGAGGATGATCCTCAGTTATCTTCCCTAGTAAGTTTTTAAGTGTTCTATTAAGGCGTTCTACCATCCTTAATGAAGTGGGACCAAATCTGCATTGTCGAAGAGACATAGGATGTAGATACTCTTAATCAACGGATCTATCTATCTGCAGAGTAGACATTACTTGAGACCACATGGTATCTGATATTAGTTGGGTGCCATGGTCTGACAATATCTCTCCGGGGAACCCCAGACGAGAAAATATAAGCCAAAGAGCATCTGCAATATCAGCAGTAGTAGTAGTAATGCTCTTCAGAGGAATAGCCTCTGGCCAACGTGTGCACATATCAACACACGTCAAGATAAACTGATGTCCTCTGGCAGACTTGATCTTAAATGGACCAATAATGTCTATGGCCATTTTTTGAAACGGCCGAATAGGAATGTCTGCCGCCAGAATGGGTGCAGCATGCCGTGGACCTTTGGATTTAACTTCCTGACATACTTTACAAGATCGACAATAAATCCGTATGTCCTTGTTTACCAATGGCCAAAAGAAAGCCGCAAGGACTCTTGACTTCTTGAGGATGATCCAGGAGACTTAGTTTATTTGGAATTAAGAGAGTGTCGTGGACATGCCTTAGTGGATCCAGCAAAATTATAACACTGAGAGTCATTACTTGAGACCAGGGATATTTGAGAATGCAATGATTAATGGATGTCTTGAACCATACGTAGAAGTACGTTCTGAAATATTTACTCTCAAAATTCTTGGGAAACCAGGTAATGAATCTTTGAGGCCTCTCATGAACTTTTTGACATAATGTCACACATCAGATAAACTGTCTTGAACCATAAATGGGAATGTGAAATGACGCCGATTTCTTCTTGTCATGGAATTCAAAACGATTTATGGCGTACCTTTGATTTAACTTCCTGACATACTTTATTGACAATGAACCTCAAATCCGTATGTCCATTGTTTACCAATGGCACCAGAAACAATTCTTAGTACGGGAAAAAACCATGTAGCAGACACCGAGAGTCGTGAGCGTGCTGCAAGAATTTTAACTCAGTAGTCTTGGGAAAACATCAGTGTTTGACGTTAATGCTGTTTTACGTAAAGTGCCATTTCTTCTTTGTCAATGAGAATGCGTTTACGGGACTTGTGTTTTATCTTGGAACCTCCTTTTTTGCAAATGAAGAATTTCTTCAGAGTGGGATCATCTTCTTGCTGTTTTATGAACGAGAAATTACCAAGGGATCATCTTGGTTATGCATATTAGTAGATGAAGTTTTGAGGCATATTTTTAGCTCTAGTGACTACAGCGTTAGCAATCTGCATGTTTTGCTTTTCCCAAGCGGAAATTTGTTGCGAAGTGCATTCTTTGACTCCATGAATGCGACCGATGATGAGGTCAGCGATCGGATTCGGAAGAAGACATGCGTGTACATCTCCTGTAAAGAAAGGAGTAGCAATCCTAATGATAGCAGTAGAGTATTTCTCTAATGTGCCGCCAAATGTTACACATTTGACTACTTGTCCAGTGGCACGGGAAGGATCTACGAGTGACTGCCTAACACCAATTGTGGTGCATCCAGAATCAAATAGCACGGAGACTGGATTGTTATTTACTAAACCCTTATGTAAGACAAGAGAACCTCTTCCATCATGCGCGACTGATGCAGGAAGAGCAGGAAGAGGATGGCCGCAGCTTAAAGTAGACACTGTGGTTGGCTCAAATAATGTTTTGCATTGGGGGCACTGAGATGCTCTCCCAAAATCAAAAGCGGAACATGCCATATTACTAGCGTCATTATTATCTTTACTCTGTTTATAGGCTTCATGAGACTCTTGCTGTGCAGAGTTTGCCTGAAAATGTGGTTTATGTCTTCTGTTTTGAGATCTACCTCGGTTATTATTACCTCTGTAGTTATTGTTACCTCTATTGTAACCCCTATTTGGGTTTGAGTCATAGTTCTCTTGGTTACCATTATCATATTCATTATAATGAGTATCTCTGTAATTATGATCTTGTTGACTCCAAGACGGATAACTCGGATAGTTTCTATAATTACTTCCTCTACGGAAATTCCTATAATTGTGACCACCCCTGTGTCGAGAGCTATCAGCTCGTCTCCAGTTCTTCGACGAAGAACCCTGAAATGATTGGTTACCTTGGTTTTGATAACTATTATGGTTACCTTTTTTATCAAATCTGTTTTGAGGTCCCTGAAATCTGTGTGAATAATTGGGATTGTATGGTGTTGCTGAAGCAACTGGCATACTCTCCTTAATCTTAGTGTTGCCAAAAGTCACGTCGGGGTGTGCAGTGACATATTGGGAACAATATTCTTCCATTTCCTTTAGTGATTTGGGTTTACGCTCATGTATAAATTCAAGGAATGGTTTGTTAACACATGACATAATCTTATCTCTGAGCAACAAATCCATAAGTCCTTCATAAGTTTTTTTCTGTTTTGGAAAGCTCAATCCAGCGATCAACTGTGAGACGTGCCTTTGCAATGAATTCTGAGAATTCTACACCTGTCTCAGGCACCATCGTCTTAAACAAAAGGCGATAGCCTTCCTCACTTAGCTGGTATTTTTTTTATCAAAGCCGCCCTAATGACATCATAATTATCCTTATCTGCTTCTCCTACAAGGCATAACCTAGTCAGAGATTCACCTTTCAAGTTTTCTGCTAATTGGTTAGCATATTGTGATTTATCCACATTATGAGTACGACAAGAACGTTCAAATCTATCCAGCCAGAATGTAATATCGTCACTGGACTGATTGAACGGTGGCACCTTAACCTTGTAAGTAGAAGTTTTACCATTACCACAAGATGCCTGATTAACATTACTCATACTTGTCAATCTTAATTTCTCTAACTCAAATTCATGTTCTCTTATTGCTTTTTTTCTTCAGCTTCTCTGTCTAATCTTTTTTGTTCAGTTTCTCTGTCTATTCTTTTTTGTTCTGCAGCAGCTTCATCTTTTCTTTTTTCTTTTTCCATTTCCATCTGGAATCTTTTTTCCTCAGTCTGTATCTGCAATTTCTTTAGTTCAGCAGCAGCAGTAGCTTCTAATTTTTTCTCTTCAGCTTCTCTTTGCAATTTTTTTTCTTCAGCTAGAGCTTTTCTTTCCTCTGCAGCAGCAGTTTTTCTTTCTTCTGCAGCTAATGCTTTGTCATATTGAGCAATTGCAAATTGTTCTAATTCCATACCAGTCTTATCAAGGGATTTCCCTTGTGCAATGAAGTATTCTAATGTAGACATGATGTCTAACAATAATACTAATTACCTGAAACAATAATAATACCACAAGTTCTTAATGACTTGATTAATCAGTACACTATCTCAATCTCAGTGGGTCACAAGCCTTAATAAGGTCTTGTATAATTTCTTGTATACCAGTAATAATAATAAAGTACTGTTTTATACCATAATCCAAGTGCAGTGCACAAGCAATAGTGTCTTATGAAATATACCTATATAAAACATATGTCAACCAACAGCATACATAAAGCACAAATAAGACTGACAATATGAAAACATTTGCAGAAATCAACTAAATCAAATAAGGAAATCAATGAAAATAATCACCGAATCTGCAAGGAATAACAACACAAATGACGTCACAGTGTATATAAATATAAATTGTGTATACAACTAAATAACAGGAAAGGGGAGACCTACAAATACAAACAAATCGAACAAAACTAAAGAACAGAAAAATATTACAAAAATAATGATGGGTACAGGTCGTCACAGCTAACACAAATAGCAACTAGTTGTTGCAAGCAAATTTCCAATTAAGGAAATTGCACCTAAAGAAAACGCCCACAACGGACCCTCTATGACGTGGGATATTCTGTTGTGAGGACACCGCCCAACCTAAACACAACCCGCTGACATATAAACTAATATACTATACAAATAAATAACATATAACATATAATCATAAATGCATATATCATGTGTGTAATATATAAAGCACTGTGTTGCAGATAGGATGCTCAGTTATACATTAAATAATGAAATGTGTTGGAAAGAGTTTCAGTTCATAAATATTATGGCACAGTTTCTGAATAAACAAAATAAACTGCCACTTTAATCAATACTAGATTTTTGATTTAATCTATTACAATGTTCAACAATATTAGTATCAGAAGGTCCAACGAAGAAATTTACGCACTTATGTTCAACAATACTGCAACAATAGAACAGTTTATGGCCTTCAAAGTATCATCTCTGTACTGTGAAACTCTGTAATGTCTAAGCGTAAAAATGTCAACAACGCTGACCTAGATACTGCATTCACTTGATAGGTCACGTGACAAAGTGTTGATAAAGAGCAAACTAATACTGCAAGTGAATCGTATCAGCCACAGGAAACGGTCTGGTATCGGTAGTCTGTTGACTTCTCAACTTCTGTGAGGTCAAACCCAGAAAGCTGGCTCACCAGTGTTAAATACCCACTTTGTTGAATTTCACCAGAGTTAAATGCTGTTTCTATATATACGGTTGAATGGTGTATAGATATGAAGATGTATTGCTCCTCGTTCACACTGACATCAACTATTTACAGGACCACAGTGTTAAGAGGTATGGTGGTCTGTGGAAGCTCCAATGTTAAAGACTTGTTGTTGGCCCCAGCGTTGCTCGTCAGAGTGGTTGTTAGGAATAGGAATATCAACTCGACCTACGCAGTGGTGTGTAGACATAGAGTGAGAGTATAATACGCGAATGATGAAAGAGTTCGAAGAGTTGATAAATGTTCTTTTTCTCACTCATGTATGGCTGGAAGTCATCGACGCCAACTGCTGTGTACTTTTTGTTACAGTTTAATTGGACGTACACATTCGACAGCACGGATACAGTGACAAATCACAGGTTGGCATAATACATCATGGTACAATTGATAAATGGTCTTGCAATGATACATGGGCACTCGTTGCATAATAGCACAATGGAATGTCAGTAGACAAGCACTCAATATTGCCCATATATATATCATCTGAGTTTACTGACAAAGCACGTCAGTTTATAAACAATATTCAAGATGGCTTCTAGACCTAACCTCGTCTAGCGAAGATTCCTTTAAATAATGTTCAGCACATATTTTTCATGTAATCATATTGAACCGCTAGTAATGGGTTCTCATCTGTAGCAGTGATCTCTGGACTCATCAAGCGATAGTACGGGGCATCCCTTTTCTCTTCTTGAAAGTCACAAAATATTTGGATACAAGATGGCTGCTGTCGTGAGCTGTCACTCACTTTAGGATACAAACTGGAATCTGTATCAAAGTTAATCCTACATTAAATGTTCTCATTGCTCTGTAGATTCTATCATGATGCAATTGACTTCATCATATAATATGGTGCTGCTAGAAATGAATGTCATCTTCATCTAGTTAAATATTCCCTCAGACGTACAAATCGTGCGTCTGCTTATCGAAAAACGATGGCTTCGTAAGAGAGTTCATAAGAAGTGCTTTTGTTACCTTGGTATCAGAAATATGATTCTGCCATTCCTTGGCAATAAGAATAAACACTGGGGTAAAGCATACACGATAGGTCTAGACGACTATCACTTTCCCCTACACATATATCGATCACTTTTTCCGGCGACAAGCCGATACAGAAAAACACGACAGCCCCCCCCCCCCATCATCAGGGCGAAGCCAAAACACCTCTCTAGCCACACATCCGCTGAACAGCCTTTGACCTTTCTAGCGACAAAGAACATATAGTTCGACTTAGATATGTAAAGATATACAGATATAAGACAGACTCGTCCTACCTAGACAAACACTACACATAAATTCAGGCCATAGATATACTGAAGCAAGAACAATCTATTTCTACCCAAACAAAGAATAAATCGCAGTAAAACTGGATTCATCCGCGGAGTTCGATCTGAAACTCCTTTCAAGGGAAGTAACTCAATAATGACTTTTCCTTAAGCACTAAAAAGTATCTATTTTGTTTACAAAATATTTGCGAACATAACAAGCATACAAATGTATTATATTGCAGGATATCAAAGAGTGCACGTAACACAGTGCTTCAATTTTTTTTATGGCATCTAGGGGTAGTCGTAAGCGGGGTTCATGGCATATAATGATAAAGTTGATTCTTGTCTCGCCGACAGACCAACAATATTTGAGAGAATTCAAACTTACTGGCACAAGCAGAAGATGTAAAAGTATTTGATTGGTTGCTGAGAGAGACCTTGTCTTAAAAACAGACGCCGAGAAAAATCCCCGCATTTAAAAAAGTGGTTAAAAACCCGGGATAGAAAATATTTTCAGATTTAAAAATAACTTGGATTTGAAAATTTTAATAGATTTTCTTTTTTATTAAAGAATTATTTTTCCTTTTTTTCCGAGAAAATCCGTACAACAACCTTTGTACGGAAGTACACTGCTAAACGTATTAAAAAAGGTACATTGTACGGCAAAAACGTACAACTTGAAAGGTATGGTGTTGTGGCATATTTTTATTTGGTAGATATTCTATTGCTATTTTAAGAATTTCATTTGGCAGTTTCTTTGCTAACAAGTCAGTTTCATCTGATTCAACGTCTATATTCCATCACTTCCAGCTCTGATTGGGAGGCTTCCCAGTTTGCTTTTTTATAGTTGAAAGTTTGTTTTTCTGATCCTGGGTTCGGAACAACATTTTCACGCATGGTTATTACAATGGGCAGATGATCTGAGTTTGTGTCTTGTTACACTTCCCAATTTGTATTGGCTAGATAGTTAGTTACTATGATTATTAGCAATAACCCGTCAAAAATGATGACTTGCAGCTCTTGATCGTCTCACTTGTTGTGCAGCTGCTGCTCTATGTTCGGTTGCTTCTTCTGAAGTCTCCTTTCCTCGTTGTGATGCTCTCAACTGGCCAATGTGAAAAGCTTCTGCTGCACGTTGACATTCATGCTCTTCTGCTGACTGATTTGCTCATTGTGACTGACGTTGTGCTTGTCTTTGTGCTGCTTCATGTTGTCGTCGTATTGCTGCTTCTTCTAGAGTCTCGCTTGCTCGTTGTGATTGACGCGATCGTCTCTTCCTCTTAGCATCTGCAGCTCGTTTTGCAGCCATCTTATCATTTTGATCCATAATAATAAGACTGCAATACTTTAAATTAAACTTTTGTTTTGAAGAAACAATTAAAAACTTACATTTTATGGTTATTTTTAACAAAATGATGAGTTAAATTCATTTCCGGATTTAAGCAGGGTTCTGCAATCAAAAACTAACATTTGATTCATATATCATTGTCACTCACTTTGTGTTGCACAATTCACCGACTTTTCTTCGTTACTATGTTCGGGAGAGTACATATAAGTAAAACAATACAAATAATGTCTAACTTTCAACCACAGTCGCATCCCTTAGATGTGACCGACGTACAAACGGCGAGAATTATGGACATGGATGTCTATCGCTGTGACTATTTACAAGAAAACAGATCGCAAGGTCTGTTATAATTGGACATGCAACCTAATTTAATTAGCCAACAGACTCTGTGTCTGTGTTAAACGGGGCGCGTGTTCCCAAAAAGAGGCAACATTTTATTACAGGAAGAAAAACCCCATAAACTCCACGTTAAAGTTATCATTAGTTAAAGAAATACATAGTGAATTCTATAGTGAACATTGGAAACTGCTTTGTCTTCATCTCTTTAACAACAACATTGCAGGGTGATAATTAGTTTATTCATTTTTCATTCTACAAAATTAATATACTTTTGTCTTCTAACAAACACAGTACAATAGCTTTCATCTTTTCACGGATAAGCCTTTAGGAAAATTAGCGAAAAACTAAAAAGTTCTAGAATGGTCTGCATAATCGTTTTCATCATCTGTGCATTCCTTGTCATGGAGACAACATCAGTGAGAAAAGATCCGGTAAGTTTGTGATTTTTTTTGCATTTCAGAATATTGACAGACATTCATAAATAGGTGATTGCATAGAATAGAAGGATGGAAATAATATGGCAAGGTCACCAATGTAGAACTGATGACATGAACCACACAAATGCCGGTTGAACAAAAGATGAGAAGGGAGCACTGGAGATGGATAGGACACACATTGAGGAAACCTGTTGGTAGCATTACAAGCCAGTGTTTGGTTTAGAAAACCCAGGGAAAGATAAGCAGAGTTAGACCAACAACACATGGAGAAGAGAACTGGAGACAGAAGTAACAATAATGAGGAAAACTTGGACAGAACTTTTTTTGTTTTTTTTTTAATGTAAAACTTTTGCCTCGTTTTGGCGAGGCGCGTCCCGTTCAACCTAGTCGGTTATATTAGGGCGCATGTCCAAATATAAAATACCCTGAGGTCTGGAATTACTACTAGGACAGAACTTGTTCATGTTGTTAATAGATAGATAGATAGATAGATAGATAGATAGATAGATAGATAGATAGATAGATAGATAGATAGATAGATAGATAGATAGATAGATAGATAGATAGATAGATAGATAGATAGATAGATAGATAGATAGATAGATAGATAGATAGATAGATAGATAGATAGATAGATAGATAGATAGATAGATAGATAGATAGATAGTATTCGTAGTTGTTAAGAAATTTATTATGAAGAAACAGATTCTACAAAAAACTGCCGCCTGTTATTTCTACAAAGTTTAAGAAAATCACAGACAGTTGGAAACTTATTTCTGACATTGAAAATGTAGGAGTAATGAGTAGGCATTGTTTATAGCATCTATACTAGGTTGCCCAGCAACGGTTTATGAAAAGACAACTCATTTTAATGTATCCTTTGACCTATTACATAATACAATAAGCGTGTTTTTTTGGTTTTTTTTTAACAGCCTTTTTGTGGGTACCGAAGAAAACTTTGTTATCTTGATGAAGAATGTTGTGAGGAAATGACTTGTCAATTTTACGATGAGGGTCCATCGAGTAAAACTGGTAGATGTACGCATCCATCAGAGCGTTCGTAGATGTTTACATCCAACAGAGCATTATTGTAAGTCTGCTTTTACCGCTGTTGTACGATATGTAGATTGTATTCTGATGCACAGACTCATGGTCCAGAATATTTAGTTTTTTTGCACCTCAGTGCATCGAGATCAAACGGTACGAACGTTTATAGTTAAATGACGTGTAGTGTGAGTATGCCAGAGAGAGAGAGAGAGAGAGAGAGAGAGAGAGAGAGAGAGAGAGAGAGAGAGAGAGAGAGAGAGAGAGAGAGAGAGAGAGAGAGAGAGAGAGAGAGAGAGAGAGAGAGAGAGAAAGTGAGCGAGAAATAGAGAGAGATAGAGAGACGGGCATTCTAACCGATTATGTAGAACAGTGAAGTCGTTCGTTTCTTTGCAGTCTGTGAATATGGAGATGGGAAAGTCATGAAGAACAGCCCTAAATATTAAATGTTGTTTTGATGAGACGCATCTGAAGCTGCATATGAATATGGGAGCTTATTTTATGAGCTAATAACTTGCTGAATGTTTGTCACGTTTATCTGAAAATTGAATTTGAATGTAAATGGAGAGTCGAGACTTGTCTGTGAGATGTTTGACCTGCAAAAGCATAAAATAATGAATTCTCAACTAATTGTTCTGATTACACTGACAAACAACATTTTTCTTTCTTATATAAGAATAAGTGTTCTTATGTCAGTTTCTTGCGCTGATTTCAAATATGAAATCCGTTTATCTCTATCACATCGGGTTCTTAAGATATTTGTGAATAAATATATTTTTGGAAAACTGTTATTTGCTCCGTTTCATTTTTACTATATAACTAATTAAAAATTAATAAAATGCAAAATAATTCTACTTTTTACACTGCTAAAAGATGCATTACATATGTTACGCTATTTTTCAAATAGTTACTGTATTTTGAAATAATTCTGAGCGAAATATGGCTTCTAGAAGTTGTAGAAATTCGGCTGATCTGTTCTGTTACGTGTGCGGATATTTTACCGATCGTGTTCACCAGAAAAAAACGGTTTGCAGATTTAAAAACAGCGCATTAAAATTGACCAGAAAAACATAGAAATGTTAGAGAAAGAAAAAAAAATATTTTTTGTTAGCCAGTGTTATAATTGGATCGCAAGATACATTCGTTGTTGTGGGATTTATTGACAGGTGTCACAGCTGGCAAAAGTTTACTGCTAGCGTGGGAAGACGTCTGTTATAACTTGATGACACGTAGTCACACATTCATATATAGCATATACGAGCTTGTAAACCACAACAGTGCCCGAAGCAATGAAATTCAAAATCACGCTGTGGATGTTTCCCTAGAATATTAGCGACCGAGCTAACATAGGCATTAAACAAGTCGTTTACAACGATCATCTTCCGTAATTACGATCCGATTGGTGCAGATACTGTAATCAGGTTACTCCCACTTGGTTTAGTGCTCTCCGTCTCACAAAACGATCTGCATCCCGCTTTTGTCTAAAAGGTGACAACATGGCGGATGTTTAGTCACTACTAGCTCATAGTAGTGACATCTGCTTGAAGTGTCCTATATTTAGATATGAGGAGAGAGTTACAGGACTAGGGAATAATGGCCGTTGTGAGATGTTAGACATGTTTGTATCTCTATGTATAATTAATGTTAAGAACGACGAGAGTCTAGTATTATTTCATTTAGAAGACTAAGATAGAATTCAACAAATGGTGACGAGGATGTTAAAGTTACCCATCACGTGTTTTCATTATGATCACGATGGAAACTAGGAACCAAATGGGAAAAATGGGTAAGCCGTTTCGAAAACTGTCTGGCGCCATTTGAGGTCAAAGATGTCAAACGCAAACAGTGTTTTCTGTTGCACTATGCCGGAGAAGATGTATTTGATATCTACCTGACCATGGCCGAGACACGTGATGATTACGACAAGGTAAATCAGAAGCTGAACTCGTATCTCCTCCCAATGAAGAATACAATATATGAAAAGTTCAAGTTCAGACAGACCATTCAAAACGGTGAAGAAAATTTAGACCAGTACGTAATGCGGTTATGCCAGCTTGTAAAACACTGTCAATTTCAGAATCCAGATGATTAATTTTGGAAATCATGAATTACAAACGTGCACATCATCGGAATTAAGAAGAAGGATTCATCAAAGTGAAAAATCCCTTACATTAGATGAGGTACTACATATTGGCAGAACTTTAGAAATTGTAGAAATACAGGCTACACACATAGAGAACAAAGAAGAGGTGTTCAACAAATGGCAATTTCAGGAGTCTAGATCTAGAACCCAAGATTCAGTCACACTAGCTGACAAACATAGCAGACAGAAACCACAGTTTTATGCGTCCAGATCTAACTCCAAGAAAGAATCATATACAAAATGCAAATGTTGTGGGAGGAAATATCCTCACAAAGGTGGAAGACAGAACTACCCAGCATTTGGGAAAAAGTGTCATATTTGTCACAAGCAAAATCACTTTGCCAAATTTTGTCTCACCCCTAAAAATAAGGTTCAACAGATTAGTGAGAAAAAGGAAAACACCACAGACACTGACAGCAGCTCAGAGGCTTATCTTTATGCACTGGATAACAGACCAGATGTCCCAAGAACAATCATTAAAATGCAAGATACACGTCTGTCTGCAATGATGGACACGGGTTCAAGTGTGGATGTCATAAGCACAACCACGTACAACCAGTTGAAGAAAAGACGACAGTTGTTTCCCACTAATAAAATGTTATATGCATATGCATCCAAGACTCCCTTAAAAGTGGTTGGAATGTTCAGAACAACCATTGAATCCAAGTATCATCAATCCAGTACTACTGTCCATGTAGTAGAAGGTGGACACGAAGTTCTTTTAAGCAATAAGACAGCATCTAAATTGCAGGTTGTCTAAATAATAAATAGCATCAACAGCAACAGACCACATAATATGTTTGAAAAGTATTCAGACCTGATCCGAGGTGTGGGTAAATTGAAAAACTTTAAGCTAAAACTACACATAAATGCTAATGTGAAACCTAAAGCACAACTTTCTTCTCTTTCTTTGATCCTTAGCCGCCGACCGTCAAAGCAGTCAGTGGCCATTACGCCTGGTAGCGTCTTGTAGGGCAACAACATATTGATTCCACTTTGCTCGGTCGGCGGTCATCCTTCGTACAGTGCCCCAACTCTGGTTCATTCTTTGCATCTCAGCCTCCACAGTCCTCCGCCAAGTTGTTTTTGGTCGGCCTCTCTTTCGTTTTCCTTCAGGGGTCTAAAGCATAGCTGTTCTTGTGATGGCATTGGGGTCTCTTCTGAGGACATGGCCAACCCAGCTCCAGCGTCTGCCAGCTATGATGGTGTGCATGTCCTCTTGCTTGCTCCGAGTAAGCAGATCTTGGTTGGTGATGGTATTCGGCTAAAAAGATTCGGAGAATTTTTTTAGGCATTGTCGTAGATTTTTTGATAGGGGAATTAAGACTTGGGTTGGTCCCTTCTGAATAGATTAGAATGAGTGATAGCCACAGTGAGGGATGATAGTAGAAGTAGATTTCCACGAGTGAGATGGTAGAAATCAATAGAGGCTGTCTCTGAAATCGAGAATCTTTTCTCTCTTTTAGCCTATCTTCTACAACAGATCTAGAGGAGTCAGACATTCTATTGACTACATATATTAATATATATATATATATATATATATATATATATATATATATATATATATATATATATATATATATATATATATATATATATATATATATATATTACCACTCACGTGCACACACACACAATTGACGACATTTAGACGCACACACATGGGAAAACTATAACAGTGATTATATAGACATTTTGGAAGGAGCTGTCTCGACAAACTGATTAAGTTTTAGTGGATTTAATTTATTAGAAAAAAATCATCACAACACGTAAACATTACATCGAGCATATACAAATAGTCATAAAATCAATAAAATGCTACAAGAATGATAGACCCATAGTATGATCCTTTCCCTCGATGTTTAGCCCACAGTCCTGTTACAAGAGAAGATGATAGCCCAAAGAGTCACGGATACATCTGCTGTAGTCTAATGATTTTCCCTTTTAAAGGTATGAACAGACTTTGGTATTTGTATGCTCTATCCTAAGGAAAAAATATATACCTGCAGTAGCAACGATTTGCATAAATGGAATTACAAAGTGGGTGAATGAATAGTTGTCATTAAAAAAACATCACTCAGTCTACTTTCACTCGGTTCTTTCATCAGGGTACCCTGTCTAACGTTCTGACCTAATAGCTTGCTGGTGTTCGCCGTCTGGCGCACTGTATGACGCACCGTTTAAACCTGTCTATCTTGTGCTGAAGCGGATTCTCAGCTCTGCAGATCGTGGTTTCATTAACGGGGTCCGGGGAGCGTCCTCTTCGTGCGATAGTTTTCTTTACAGATCTAAGTTAGTGTCACTTCACTCCGTTCAGGTAACAATTAGTTTTAAGCGGGCACACAGTGTCAGAATCACGAGGTTTCCCTTATTTAGGAAGATGACCGGTTGGTAAATTCTTTCAATAGATCACTATTGTTCACACTCACAGTTCATCAAAATGTCGGAAGGTCAATGATTTGTAATGTTTTACTTGCCAGAAGGGCTGAAATGTACTTGAGGTTTTTTTCTGGAAGAGTTAAATCAGGCTCGATGGGCCCGCTACTTCATTTAACTTTTAAAGTTCTTGTAAAGATTATACACCAAGTCTTTAAGGAAAATGTTTTAGTTCTTCACAGACATTTCTCGTGTACTCAAACGCTGGCAAAGTTGGGTCACCCTAGTTTTCACTGAATAAAGAAAAACAACATATCAAATACTTACACCTACTATGTACTTCGGTTATAACTTACATTTTAAACTGCAAGCGGAGAGCTTGACATATTGTTTAAATCTCCCGTGAAATAAGTTATATTCATAAAATAAGTTATCATGAATTAGAAATATATACGTATTTCGTCAATATCAATGATGAAACGGTTCAGTTATAAGTTAATTTTAAAATATTCTCGACTGAGTAGTTAGCAGTAAAATCGAATTTATTATAGCTGCATGAGTTTTAAGCTAGAAATTATAATTTATTCTGCTTTCCACTGAAACACGTCACCTAGAGAATATAACAAACTTATAAATTAATTTCTTCTGCACAGAAATCTAACTAGTAAAATGAAATAAGCGGTTATCACTGAATCACTCAATTCTATTAGAGATTATATATAATATTTACCTCCACACAGAACTACGGTATACACAACGAAACTAAGAGTTTCACTTATAAATATAAGTATCTAGAACGAAGCGATCACATCTACTGCAACTAGGAGAATGAATGAAATCCAGTCTAAAACTCTGGTTAATATCTGAAAATCAGACGAAAGATCCCACGTTATTGCAAAACCCCGAAATAGTCTCCCCTTCTCGTCTTAACACCTACGTTAACTTAGACACTCGCCATAACTCAGGCGACTGGCCATAACATGCCAAGAGTGCGTCTTCACACCTACTGCTAAGAAACTGTTCGTAGCGCTACGTGTCAGATGGAAGTGTAGACATATGTCTGCTATCCCATGTCTGACAAAATGCATTCTCACACGTTTACGTCGAGAATCTAGCTCAAGAGCGCCGTGTCATGAGAAAAGTATAGACACATGTCTGCTTTCTGTGTCTGATGGAATGCATTCTATCGCTCTACGTCTCGTGCAGGGACTGACACGTTATGTAATAAATGCGTGTCTAACATGAGCCAAAAAAACGGTAAAGTCAGAATGGGAAAGTAAATTTTGTCGCAAACGAACGAATGCGAACAAAGTAAGAAAAGGATAAAAGAGCGATAATAAAGTAGAGGACACGGGTAGAAAAAGAAAAGAATATAGAAAATGTATTGATCATAAATCTCTATGCGACAGAACGTCTCCCCTTTAAGATATGGAAGCACTCCATGTCTACGTTATGGAAATAAATTTCCTATATCCGTAGCTTCAGGGTGTCTGTCCTCCTCCCTCTTATCTCCCCCCTCCGTCTCTCTCCAATTCCTACTCAAATCTACTCCCAAAGTTTACTTTCTCTGGAATGTCTCTCATGCGCGCTTGAAAGAGCGTCGCCGCTTCTGACATTTTTGAAAGATTTCGTGTGTGTGCAGTAGAATTTCCTTGCCACTATCGTCTTCTTTGTCAGTTTTGGCGATCGTCAGGAGATGTTCGGAGGTCGGCACTGGTCTTTTCAAGTATTTCTTTTACAGATTTAGATGGAAAACCTTCTCCTTTCCTTTAAAAGAGATCTAATAGTTAGCCTTAGTGTTGCGTGCATATTTTGACGCACATATTACAAAAATCGATATGGCTATTTAATATGGAAAAGATATAGACATTCATTCATTTGTGTATGAAAATGCTGTCTATGGGTAAAGCGAGATAATCCATGTTTGATTCACACTTTTGATTATAGAAGTAATCGTTCTTGATATTGATCCGGCGCACGGATATTGCTCTTATATCTGTACTTATTTTTTAGGGCCAGAAAATAGATTAATTTGCTTATTATGTTTATGGCCTGAATTCATATGTATTACATATTATTAGTACAAGTAGAATCAGTCCTATATTGAATATTTTGGATGGGTAGGCGGGACTAGATTCTTGTTATTCCGCTCTAGCGGAAGTATGAGTTGTCTTGACAAGTCGTGATGAGTTCCGAAGTACCGTGACAATGGCGGGTACGCATTTTTCAAAGGGCTGGTAGATTCTTAAGGAAAAATGATTTATGAAGTGGTTTTCTTCTAAAGGAGATGGTATCTCTACTAGAGTTTGTGTTAGAGACTCTCCTAAGGTACGGTACAATGTATAATTCGGACTCCATGTATTGCCAGACCCTATTTTGATGATCTCATGTCGATTAGACCTAGATGGAACATTGTGCTTCGTATCGCCAGGGTCGTGTTTTGTATCGACGAAGATGACAGGCTTTCCTACAGCGGTTATGGCTACGTGAATTAACCTGATTACCGTAGAGCTGTATGGAAACATTTATGAAATGATTTATATGCCCATTATAAATTAACTTTGGCTTATATTCACCTTCCTACGAGTGAGTGAGCGACAACTCAGGGAGGCGGCCATGTTATATTTCTGTCATCATATGTTTTGATCACTGCCAAGAGAACAGATTACATATCCTATTATCGGACAGTGGCAAGGAGATCTCAATCTTGATAGGAACCCCCTTTTCGTGGTTTCATAATATACTACAAACTATGGACGTCAAACAACTTTAGTTATTTACCGATCCGCCTTCACTGACGCGTTTAGTCAGATAGGGGATGCGGCCATAATGTATCATGACATTGAACTTTTGATGTACTACCCATTATTTACGAATGTGTCATGACTTTGGATCTGCTATGTATGCCTACAAATTGATGTGTCAACATACCCATGATGTACTCGTTATGTCCCAGTGTGTACGTCTGAATAAATGGTGTAAACAAAGATTCCAGCAGTCTGCATTGGTGCCTTGTAGACACAAGTGTATGTGTGATTAGATTGGTCAGAACACGAACAGTACACCATTCGCGTTAATCACACTCTACACTTCTACTCCATACATACACCATCCTGCGTCGGTTGAAGTGACCAAGTTTAGGGCCTGCTTCCCCTGGAACCTTAGAGGGAAACTACTATTTACAGCTGCCTTTGCCTTCCCTAACTCAGGACTAGGGTGAGTTACCCATTTACAGCTGGGTAAACTGGAGCATGCCTGATCTCAACAACTCTGTACACTTCTTTACAGATTGACACCTTACAGAGCGTGCGAGTGAAAACCAAACTTTACAGTGGCGAGCCAGATTCCTGGGTCCAGCCTACGCAGTTTTGTGTTGAGAATCACAGTTTACAGTTGAAAGAACATTTGTTTGACCACATAAACACCAGTAGGACAGCTGTACAGTCGATGTCAGCTTGACCTGTATTACCGATAGGATGCTGTATCTAGGTCAGCGCTTGTTGACAGTTTTTCGCTGTACAGACGGTATTACACAGGACAGTGGTATCAAGTGTAGAAAATATCTTGAGCAGTATTGTTGACATTTCTCAACGTACAGAAGAATCACAGTGTTGTTGAACATAAAGTGCATAGTTCATCGTTGGATCTTCATATGCTCAACAAAAAAATTGAACTGTGTAATAGTTTAAAATTAAATCTATTACTCAATAAAGTGGCAAGTTATTAGTATTAAAATAAACTGTGCCTGCTTTACAACACTATCCCTGCAACACATTCCATTCATGATAAATTATATTGTATGCTATATGCTATTTATGTTTACATGTTATTTGTTAATATGTGTAGGTGTTTATATGTTGCGGGCCTGGATGGGAGGTGACTAGAACAGGAAATACCGAGTGATATTGGTCTTGTTCTGGTGTTCTATAGGGAGCAATTTCTTAATCGAAATTTGCATGCAACATAGTTTGCAAATATTTGGTTAGTTGTGACGACTGTTTCATATTTGTATTTGTAACATTTTTTCTGTTCTTTATTTTTTTTTTTGATTTCTTTGTATAATTGTAGGTCTCATCTTTCCTTTCATTTCAGTTTTTTACACCCTTATGTTTATACACTGTGGCGTTATTTGTCTTGTTATCTTATTGCAGTTATCATCACGGTTTCTGTGATCATTTTTTTCATTTCTCCTATTTAATTTAATTTGATCTCTGCAAATGTTTTCAGATTGTCTTTTCTTGTTTGTTCTTTGTAATGTCTTTAGTTGACATATGACATAGGAGTTATAGTGGTATACACTGATAGTATAGTACAGATCAGTACTTTATGAGTATTTTCCACAGGTACTCAAGTGATCATTGATTACATTAAAGTGTACAAGACCTTTGTAAGGCTTGTCTCCCAAAGTGATTGGTATAGGAAATATTATTTTTCACAGGTACTCAAGTGATCATTGATTACATTAGGGTATACAAGACCTTTGTAAGGCTTGTCTCCCACAGTATTTGAGATAGACAGTTATTGTTGTCCACAGGTACTCAAGTTATCATTGGTTATTATAAACCATACAAGTTTGCACTAAGACTAAGTATATGGTATATCTTGTCTCCCATTAAAGTGAAATAGGGTAATTTATTTACTTTTTCAGGTTTCTGATTTAAGAAGACAAGATGTCTACATTAGATTACTTTATTGCACAAGGAAAATCTCTTGATAAGACTGGGAAAGACTTAGAACAATGGGCTGTTGCTCAATATGACAAAGCATTAGCTGCAGAAGAGAGAAAAGCTGCTGCTGAAGAGAAAAAAGCTGCTGCAGAAGAGAGAAAAACTCTGGCTGAAGAGAAAAGATTAGAAAGAGAAGCTGCTGCAGAAGAGAGAAAAGCTCTGGCTGAAGAAAAAAGATTAGAAAAAGAAGCTGATACTGCTGCTGAACTAAAGAAATTGCAGATGCAAGTGGAGGAAAGGAGATTTGATGCAGAACAGAAGAAATTGGAAGCTGCTGCAGAACAGAAAAAATTAGAAGCTGCTGCTGCTGCAGAACAGAAAAAATTAGAAGCTGCTGCTGCTGCAGAACAGAAAAAATTAGAAGCGGCTGCAGAACAGAAAAGATTAGATAGAGAGGCAGAAGAGAGAAAAGCAATAAGAGAACATGAGTTTGAATTAGAGAAATTAAAATTGACATGTATGAGTAATGTTAATCAGGCATCTGGTGGTAATGGTAAACCCTTTGTGTACAAGGTCAAGGTACCAGCGTTCAACTCTGCTAGTGATGATATAGCATTTTGGCTTGATAGATTTGAACGTGCTTGTCGAGCTCATAATGTTGACAAATCACAGTATGTGAATCAGTTGTCTGAAAATCTAAAAGGGGACTCTCTGAGTAAGTTATATTTTGTTGAAGAGGCCGACAAGGATAATTATGATGCTGTTAGGGCAGCTTTGATAAAGAGATATCAGCTGTCTGAAGAAGGTTATCGTCTTTTGTTTAAAACAATGAGACCTGAGGTAGGTGTAGAATTCTCAGAATTCATCTCAAAAGCACGAATTACACTTTCACGATGGATTGAATTATTCAAAACAGAGAAAACATTTGATGGTCTTACGGATTTATTGCTAAGAGACAAGGTCATGTCTTCTGTAAATAAATCATTCCTAGAGTTCTTACATGAGCGTAAACCTAGTACATTAAAGCAAATGGAAGAATATTGTGACCAGTATGCCACGGCACACCCTGACATGATTCTTAGTAACTCTAACATTAAAGAGAGTATGCCAGTTGCTTCGGCAACAGAATATAATCAGAATTACTCACACAAATTCCAAGGAGCTAAAAATAAATTTGATAAAAAGGTTAATTGGAATAAATATCAAAACCAAGATAACCACTCAAATCAGGGTTCTTCTTCGAAGAACTGGAATCGGGCTGATAGTCCTCGACACGCGAGGGGTACCCATAATGTTAGACATTCTCGGAAAGGGAGTAGCTATAGGAACTACCCAAGTGCTTCATGGAGAGAAAAGAACCAATATTACAGGGATACTCAATATAATGAGCGTGATGATTATGATCATGAATATTATGATTCAAACCCAAATACGGGTTATAAAAGGGGAAATAATAATTATAGAGACAATTATAACCGAGGTAGATCACAACACAAAAGACATGGTAAATCGTATTACCAGGCTAACTCTGCACAACAGGAGTTCCACGACACCGATAATCAGAATAATGATAAAAAAGACTCCAATAGTGTAGCAAATTCCGCTTTCGATTTTGCTAGAGCATCTCAGTGTTCGCAATGCAAAACATTATTCGATCCAACCACAGTTTCTACTTTAAGCTGCGGTCACCCGCTTCCCGCGCTCCATGCGTCAATCGCGCATAATGGAAGGGGTGCTCTTGTCTTTAATAGGGGCCTAATAGATGGTACTCCGGTATCAATTCTTTTCGATTCGGGGTGCACTACCATCGGAGTGAGGCAATCACTCGTAAATCCTTCTCGAGCTACAGGCAATATAGTCAAATGTGTAACATTTGGTGGCACATTGGAGAAGTACTCCACTGCCATTATCAATATTGCTACGCCTTTCTTTACAGGAGAGGTGCAAGCATGTCTCTTGCCGAATCCGATCGCTGATCTTATCATCGGTCGCATTCATGGAGTGAAAGAATGCACTCCACAGCAAATTTCTAATTGGGAAAATGTTAATATGCAATCTGCTAATGCAGTAATCACTAGGGCTCAAGCTCTTAATATGCCACAATCTTCACATTCTGAAGATAATGATGCGCAGATCCAAGATGATCCCTTGGAGATTTCCCATGATTCCTTTATCAAACAGCAGGAAGATGATCCTACTCTAAAGAAATTCTTTACTCTGGCAACAAAAGGTGATCCGAATAAGGATACAAATCGTAAATCTTGGATTACGATGAGGAATGGCGTACTTGTACGTATGGTACAAGACTCCGCTAAGTCCATTCATTCTCAAATCCTAGTGCCTAAAAATATGAGAGTTAAAATCTTACAGCACGCTCATGATTCGCAGTGTGCTGGACATATGGGTTTTTCCCGTACTAAAGCTAGAGTTCTTCAATCTTTCTTTTGGCCTGCTGTGAATAAGGACATACGAATCTATTGTCGATCTTGTAAAGTATGTCAAGAGATTAAATCCAGAGGTCCACGTCATGATGCACCTATTCAGGCTGCAGACATTCCCATTCGACCATTTCAAAAAATGGCGATAGACATCTTTGGTCCATTTAAGATAAAGTCTGCTAGAGGACACCAATTTATTTTGACGTGTGTTGATATGTGCACACGTTGGCCGGAGGCTGTTCCTCTAAAGAGCATAACTACTGCTGATGTCGCAGATGCTCTTTGGTTAATATTTTCTCGTCTGGGGTTTCCAGCAGAAATATTATCCGACCATGGTACCCAACTCATATCGGATACCATGTCTCAAGTAATGTCGACTCTTAAGATAGAGAGATCGCTGAGTAGTATTTATCATCCTATGTCCAATGGGATGGTGGAACGTTTGAATAGAACTCTGAAAAACCTACTAGGTAAGATAACAGAAGATCATCCTCAGGATTGGGATAGGGTTTTACCCGCGGCTCTCTTTGCATATAGAGAGGTCGCCAACGAACATACAGGATTTTCTCCCTTTGAACTTATCTTTGGCGCGAAACCGCGAGGTCCTATGTCCTTACTTCATGATCTTATAACTGCTGATAATATTGTCGATGACACAAAATCCTCTTATGAATATGTCATCGCACTTAGACACAAGATTATTGAAGCATGCAAATTGGCAACTGCTTCTTCTGAATTTGCGAAACAGAATGCAAGGGAATTTGCCAATAAAAAGAGATGCTTGCGACAACTTTGTCCGGGTGACAAAGCATTTGTCTTGCTACCTTGTAGGGAAAATAGACTTCTTATTTCTTGGAAAGGTCCGTACGATATAATATCAAAAGTTTCCGATGTTGACTATATCGTCGATATTGACGGGAAGCGTAAAACCTTCCACATCAACATGCTCACGGAATTCCATGAACGTCCTGATTATTTACAACCTGTTTTCCAGGCAACGGACGATTTTCCAGTCCAACATGGACAGTACTCATCTCTGTCAGTAATACAGGATGAGGAAACGAGTTTCTCGGATGTAAATTTACCTTTTCCACTGATTCCTCTTCACTCTAATGAATCATGGAAAGATGTTGCAATTTCTCCAGAATTATCTCCAGGAGAGCAGAAACAAGTTTCTACTATGTTAGAACAATTTCAGGATGTCCTTACTGACATTCCTGGTCAAACTGATGTCATTCAACATGACATTATTCTTACTGACCATAGTCCTATAAGAGTCAGACCGTATCCTATCCCGATACATTTTCAAGCACAGGTAGAGAAAGAGTTAGATGAGATGATAGAGTTAAAAATTATTGAACCATCCACATCAGCATATTCTTCGCCGATGGTTATTGTACGAAAAAAAGACAATAACATACGTCTTTGCGTGGATTATCGCAAATTGAATCAAGTGACTAAATTTGATGCTGAACCTATGCCTTTACTAGAAGAGCTACTTACGAGACTATCGAATTCTCATTTCTTTACTAAACTCGATTTGTCTAAGGGATATTGGCAAGTTCCATTATCCGAACACGCCAAACCGTTTACTGCTTTTTCGACGCCTAGGGGGCTATTCCAATGGAATTTCATGCCTTTCGGTCTTATGAACGCCCCTGCAACATTCGTACGCATGATGCGTCGAATCCTATCTCATCGCTCAGATGTCATTGCGTATCTTGATGACATCTGCCTTTTCAGTGATACTTGGAACGATCACTATAATGGGATAAATGAACTATTGTCTATCTTACGCGAGCATAACCTGACAGCGAAACCATCGAAAGCATGTATTGGTTTTAGCGAAATATCTTTCTTAGGACACCGTGTTGGTCATGGGTTCCTAAAAACAGAAGACCATAATACAAGTAAGATACTTAACATTTCTATTCCTAAGACTAAAAAGCAAGTGCGAAGTCTCTTAGGTCTAATACAATTTTATGGACGATTCATTCCGAATCTGTCCTCCATTATGTCACCTCTTTCTTCCTTGCTAAAGAAAGGGTCTCCTAATGTAGTCCATTGGACTCAAGAATGTCAATCCTCTTTGGATAAGGTTAAAACTATGTTTTCTACTTCACCTATCCTAGTATTGCCTTCTAAGGATAAGACATTTATTCTTCGTAGTGACGCTTCATCCACCGGGATTGGAGCAGCACTAATGCAAGAGTACTCTGGAACTCTGCATCCTGTGATGTATATTTCTCGGAAATTAAATGCCGCAGAGAAGAATTACTCGGTCCTAGACCGTGAATTATTGGCTATGGTTTGGTCAATCCTTAAACTGCAAAGATTTCTTCTGGGCGCGCATTTCATTGTGGAAACTGACCAGAAAGCTCTTACAGCTATTCAGAGTAAAAATCTGAAGAGCGCGAGATCAACGCGAAACGCGATTGCTCTACAGTCATTTCATTTTTCGGTGCGAGCTATCCGTGGGTCAGAAAATGTGATGGCAGATATTTTGTCTAGATGCCCACATGATTCATAACTGTTATACAACTTTGATACAGTTGTTTCTATGTTGAAATGTGTACACATATGTAATATATCATATATTGATTGTAACACTACTTAGCGGTTCATTGATATTTATTCACCGCTGATCTTTCAATGTTTTTTTCGTCTTTGATGATCATGATGTTAAGATATCTTAGATGAAATTTATGTATAAACTAATGTGGAAATTGTGTCATTGCTAATATTGTAGTATGCGTTGGTGACACCTCTCTGGAAATATTAATACTTAGAGAAGTACCTTCTCTAAGGTCATAAAACTTATACTTATCATCTGCGCATTGTTATTGGTGCGTTGTGAGCCTATTGTATGTTGCTCCTAGATGTATTTAAAAAAAAAAAGTACCATTTTTTTTTTCCCGAGGGGTGTGGTAATCTGTTGCGTGCATATTTTGACGCACATATTACAAAAATCGATATGGCTATTTAATATGGAAAAGATATAGACATTCATTCATTTGTGTATGAAAATGCTGTCTATGGGTAAAGCGATATAATCCATGTTTGATTCACACTTTTGATTATAGGAGTAATCGTTCTTGATATTGATCCGGCGCACGGATATTGCTCTTATATCTGTACTTATTTTTTAGGGCCAGAAAATAGATTAATTTGCTTATTATGTTTATGGCCTGAATTCATATGTATTACATATTATTAGTACAAGTAGAATCAGTCCTATATTGAATATTTTGGATGGGTAGGCGGGACTAGATTCTTGTTATTCCGCTCTAGCGGAAGTATGAGTTGTCTTGACAAGTCGTGATGAGTTCCGAAGTACCGTGACAATGGCGGGTACGCATTTTTCAAAGGGCTGGTAGATTCTTAAGGAAAAATGATTTATGAAGTGGTTTTCTTCTAAAGGAGATGGTATCTCTACTAGAGTTTGTGTTAGAGACTCTCCTAAGGTACGGTACAATGTATAATTCGGACTCCATGTATTGCCAGACCCTATTTTGATGATCTCATGTCGATTAGACCTAGATGGAACATTGTGCTTCGTATCGCCAGGGTCGTGTTTTGTATCGACGAAGATGACAGGCTTTCCTACAGCGGTTATGGCTACGTGAATTAACCTGATTACCGTAGAGCTGTATGGAAACATTTATGAAATGATTTATATGCCCATTATAAATTAACTTTGGCTTATATTCACCTTCCTACGAGTGAGTGAGCGACAACTCAGGGAGGCGGCCATGTTATATTTCTGTCATCATATGTTTTGATCACTGCCAAGAGAACAGATTACATATCCTATTATCGGACAGTGGCAAGGAGATCTCAATCTTGATAGGAACCCCCTTTTCGTGGTTTCATAATATACTACAAACTATGGACGTCAAACAACTTTAGTTATTTACCGATCCGCCTTCACTGACGCGTTTAGTCAGATAGGGGATGCGGCCATAATGTATCATGACATTGAACTTTTGATGTACTACCCATTATTTACGAATGTGTCATGACTTTGGATCTGCTATGTATGCCTACAAATTGATGTGTCAACATACCCATGATGTACTCGTTATGTCCCAGTGTGTACGTCTGAATAAATGGTGTAAACAAAGATTCCAGCAGTCTGCATTGGTGCCTTGTAGACACAAGTGTATGAGTGATTAGATTGGTCAGAACACGAACAGTACACCATTCGCGTTAATCACACTCTACACTTCTACTCCATACATACACCATCCTGCGTCGGTTGAAGTGACCAAGTTTAGGGCCTGCTTCCCCTGGAACCTTAGAGGGAAACTACTATTTACAGCTGCCTTTGCCTTCCCTAACTCAGGACTAGGGTGAGTTACCCATTTACAGCTGGGTAAACTGGAGCATGCCTGATCTCAACAACTCTGTACACTTCTTTACAGATTGACACCTTACAGAGCGTGCGAGTGAAAACCAAACTCTACACTTAGAAATCTTTTTCAAGACGGTAAACGGCTCTTGCCATCCGATTCTCAGTTTGTTGTTCCCTGTGGGGAGTAACACCAAACTTTCTCTCCTGCTTCCAATTCTCTTTCGTTCGCGACTTTCCTGTATCGGTTTGCGTGCTTTGTGCGTGCTCGCTTAAAGTTAGTCGTTGCTAGGTCCCATCCTAGTGTCAACCTTTTCTTTAAAACCGACACATATTTACTCGATGAGACAACTGTCTCATCAGCCTTCTGGTCTGTCAGCGACCAAAGTAAGGCTTCAAGCGGGCACTTAATGGGTCTGCCGAATAAAAGCGTAGCTGGCGGAAATCCTGTGGAAGTATGAGGAGATTCTCTGTAGCCAAATAAAGCTGCAGGAATACAAAGATCCGGTTCTTCAGGTTTTACTTGTGCCAGTTTACTTAGCATCATGTTGAGGTTTCCATTAACACGCTCCACGAGCCCATTTCCGGCCTGAGTATAAGGCTTTGTGTAGATGTGTTGGGTCCTCAAGATCTTAACAATCTCATCCATCAACAGGTTTCGGTATGGAGATCCGTTATCCGTCAACACTTGTTGAGGGAATCCCAACCGAGTAAAAATCTGCACGAGGGCTTCTGCGACATGCTTGGCATCTGCGCATGTTAGCGGGATAGCTTCTGCCCATAAAGTGCATGTATCGACTAAGGTCAGGATGAACCTGTTCCTTCTTTTAGTCCTTTCAAAGGGTCCTAAAATGTCGATCACAACCCGTTCGAATGGTGTTCCCACTATTGGTATTTCACCCAAAGAGACTGGAGGTGTCCGTTGCTTGGGTGGTACACGTTGGCACTGGGCACAGGATTTTGCATACCTAATAATATCAGTATTACTCCTGGCGACCAATAATGAGTGGTTATCCGTTGGTTTGTGGCGTTCTGTCCCATATGTCCGCTAAAGGGAAGAGAGTGCCCCATTTCTAGGGTTTGGCTTCTGTACTGTTTCGGTACTAGGAGCTGGTTGTAACCTTGGTCAGGCTTGCCCGTTCTGCGATAAAGTACGCCATCCTTAGAAAAAATGTCCCCGTGCTGTCTGGGTTCCTTAGCCATGGGCAGTTTCCTAAAGCAGGGTGCCAAAGTAGGGTCCTTTTGTTGCGCTTCTTTAATTTCCATAGGTAACAAATTTTGCGCAGGCTCCCGTTCTTTCTTGGTTTGCCCTCTTGTAGTTACTGCTGCCACAATCGGCTCTTCCGGTTTCCCAATAATCACGTATCTACCGCCAAGCATGACTGGGTAGATGGGGTCATTCATAACAGCCGCTTTGATCACGCCTCTGACAAACTCAGAGTGGATCTCCACCAGTGCGATGGGAAGCGCTGTAGGTGCATCACTCTTTGAGACTCCACAAAGCTCGACGGTCTCTCTTGTCTCTTGACCGGGTTTAACCAGGTGTCTGGCGACAATGCAATCAAAAGAAAGCCCCGTGTCATATAAACAAAAAGTTTGAGAACCGTTCAATATAGCAGTACCTCTCGAAGAGGGTCTGTCTCCCTCTACAGGTTAGGAATCACCGTCAATAATTCCGCCTTGCGAGACTGTTAATAAACATCCGATGCGTTTAGGCTCGGTGTGCTCGGTCTGATCATATGTCCCGTGCTCAGGGGTTCTCCCTTTGCCACCTTGTCCTTTCTGGCTACGCTGCCATGTAGGGCGGTCGGGTTGGTCAGACTGTTTACTGTGGTTGGGGTACTTGTTTTTGTAGAACTTGGATTTTTCGGGGGGGGGGGGGGGGGTGAGGTCCAGTTTCTCTGTGGTTATTCTGCTTAGAAGCATGAGAAGATTGGTCTAGATTATTCTTTCGAAATTGCTCTTCTGTCGGTTTTACGTTGTGTGGCCGGCAGTTCAGCCAGCGCATTGTGATATCGCTCAGACTTTTCCAAAATGTCTTCAAGCTTTTCTGCCCCCTGCTCATATAAAAATCTCCGGGTGTCAGCAGACAAAGGGTTCTTTATTTGTTCTGTTATAACAAATTCCTCAAGACCTTCATAGGTAGAGAGGAGCTGTGAAAGCTCAAGGCACTTTGTCAAGTATTTCTTCAAACGAGATGAGAACTGCTGAAAAGTTTCAGAGCTCTCCTTCCTGCTGTTGCGAAACAGTTGCAAAAACTTTCGCGCATTCATTTCAAAGCGCTCAAGTAAAGCTTTCTTCAACACGTCATATTTGTCTTGTTGGCTGCTCTCCAGTTTGGCGTAAACATCATACGCACTGCTTTTCAAAGTCTGAGAAAGCTTCATATTCCAACGCGACATCTTTAACCCGTACAGAGTTGCAATTTTCTCGAATTTTTCTAGATACGTGTCAATCTTCTCATTAGAACAAGGGAAAGATTCTAGCGCAAAAGACATAGCAGTGAGATGAATAGATTGTGTTTTAGAAGGATCAGTTAAAGAGGAATGAGGAAAAGACTCTCCATTGCTGGAGGTAGAGGCAGCACCACGGCTTTGGAACACTAGAGTCTTAAGCGCCAACTCGTGCTGTCTCTGTTTCTCTTTTTCCTCAAGCTGTCTCTCCTCCCTATACTTCTCATGCTGTCTCTCCTCTCTCTCCTTCTCATGCTGCATCCTGCGAATGTCCATTTCTTCCTCAATCTTCTTCTGCTGTAATAGCCGGTCTTCCGCTTTTTTCCTCTTAGCTTCTTCTTTTTCCTCTTTAGCTTCAGCTGCTTTCCTCTCGGCATCATATCTCTCAAGTTCGTCCCTGACAAAAGCTTTCGCTTCGTCGTCGTCCAGTCCCTCTTCCATTGCTTCCTGTCTGAGCATCTGCCTCAGTTTCGCCCTCTCGGTCATAATAAATCAGTGACTGAGACTACTCAAGGAAGAAAAGAAGAAAAACGGATACACTGGTTCCTACCACATGCGAGAAAATACCAAACAAAAAGATGATATACTTTAACCTGGGATACCTCCTCCTATACTATAGTATCTAACTATCGCTCCTATTAATCGGCAAAAAGCACCTAATGCAGACGACTACGCCAAATGAATAGTAGTTAAGATTACTCACTGAAAAATAAGTTGCGAGACTGGAAACAAAAAAATTATTACGAAAACATTTACAGGACGAAAATGTCTGAACGCACTCCTTAGCTTTGCTCAAACACCTACTTCTTCAGAACCCTGTGATTGCTAGACAATCACAAACTTTACCAGCGTTTAGTATTACAAAATCAGTAATTAACATATATTATGATAAAATCAACCTGTAACTCAATGTATATATGCTCACAAATGCTGTGGAAAAACCAATTATTAATTATTAATTCAGAACGCCCATAAACAGATAGATTGTCTAGGGGATACATTATTTAAAGATACAAAACTCACAAGACATCACACGCTTACTCTATATCAGAATAAAAAAAATAAATCCTGCAGACGAGCTGATATTCGTATTTGCTCAGGACTAGAGTTCAATTCCCGTAAACGAGCCACCATTCTGTCGTAGATTTTTGATAGGGGAATTAAGACTTGGGTTGGTCCCTTCTGAATAGATTAGAATGAGTGATAGCCACAATGAGGGATGATAGTAGAAATAGATTTCCACGAGTGAGATGGTAGAAATCAATAGAGGCTGTCTCTGAAATCGAGAATCTTTTCTCTCTTTTAGCCTATCTTCTACAACAGATCTAGAGGAGTCAGAAAGTCTATTGACTACATATATTAATATATATATTACCACTCACGTGCACACACACACACAATTGACGACATTTAGACGCACACACGTGGGAAAACTATAACAGTAAT
Source organism: Oreohelix idahoensis (assembly GCA_024509875.1). Classification (NCBI taxonomy): domain Eukaryota; kingdom Metazoa; phylum Mollusca; class Gastropoda; order Stylommatophora; family Oreohelicidae; genus Oreohelix; species Oreohelix idahoensis. The sequence goes on along the minus strand of JAMPIV010015043.1, from coordinate 775,732 downwards.
TATATAGATATTTTGGAACGAGCTGACCCGACACCCTGATTAAGTTTTAGTAGATTTAATTTATCAGAAAAAAATCATCACAACACGTAAACATTACATCGAGCATATACAAATAGTCATAACATCAATAAAATGCTACAAGAATGATAGACCCACAGTATGATCCTTTCCCTCGATGTTTAGCCCACAGTCCTGTTACAAGAAAAGATGATAGCCCAAAGAGTCACGGATACATCTGCTGTAGTCTAATGATTTTCCCTTTTAAAGGTATGAACAGACTTTGGTATTTGTATGCTCTATCCTATGGAAAAAATATGTACCTGCAGTAGCAACGATTTGCATAAATGGAATTACGAAGTGGGTGAATGAATAGTTGTCATAAAAAAACATCACTCAGTCTACTTTCACTCGGTTCTTTCATCAGGGTGCCCTGTCTCACGCTCTTACCTAATAGCTTGCTGGTGTTCGCCGTCTGGCGCACTGTATGACGCACCGTTTAAACCTGTCTATCTTGTGCTGAAGCGGATTCTCAGCGTTGCAGATCTTGTTTTCATTCACGGGGTCCGGGGAGCGTCCTCTTCGTGCGACAGTTTTCCTTACAGATCTAAGTTAGTGTCACTTCACTCCGTTCAGGTAACAATTAGTTTTAAGCGGGCACACAGTGTCAGAATCACGAGGTTTCCCTTATTTAGGAAGATGACCGGTTGGTAAATTCTTTCAATAGATCACTATTGTTCATACCCACAGTTCATCAAAATGTCGGAAGGTCAATGATTTGTAATGTTTTACTTGCCAGAAGGGCTGAAATGTACTTTAGGTTTTTTCTCTGGAAGAGTTAAATCAGGCTCGGTGGGCCCGTTACTTCATTTAACCTTTAAAGTTCTTGTAAAGATTATACACCAAGTCTTTAAGGAAAATGTTTTAGTTCTTCACAGATATTTCTCGTGTACTCAAACGCTGGCAAAGTTGGGTCACCCCAGTTTTCACTGAATAAAGAAAAACAACATATCAAATACTTACACCTACTATGTACTTCAGTTATAACTTACATTTTAAACTGCAAGCGGAGAGCTTGACTTATTGTTTAAATCTCCCGTAAAATAAGTTATATTCATAAAATCAGTTATCATGAATTAGAAATGCATACGTATTTCGTCAATATCAATGATGAAACGGTTCAGTTATAAGTTAATTTTAAAATATTCTCGACTGAGTAGTTAGCAGTAAAATCGAATTTATTATAGCTGCATGAGTTTTAAGCTAGAAATTATAATTTATTCTGCTTTCCACTGAAACACGTCACCTAGAGAGTATAACAAACTTATAAATTAATTTCTTCTGCACAGAAATCTAACTAGTAAAATGAAAAAAGCGGTTATCACTGAATCACTCAATTCTACTAGAGATTATATATAATATTTACCTCCACACAGAACTACGGTATACACAACGAAACTAAGAGTTTTACTTATAAATACAAGTATCTAGAACGAAGCGATCACATCTACTGCAACTAGGAGAATGAATGAAATCCAGTCTAAAACTCTGGTTAGTATCTGAAAATCAGACAAAAGATCCCACGTTATTGCGAAACCCCGAAATAGTCTCCCCTTCTCGTCTTAACACCTACGTTAACTTAGACACTCGCCATAACTCAGGCGACTGGCCATAACATGCCAAGAGTGCGTCTTCACACCTACTGCTAAGAAACTGTTCGTAGTGCTACGTGTCAGATGGAAGTGTAGACATATGTCTGCTATCCCATGTCTGACAGAATGCATTCTCACACGTTTACGTCGAGAATCTAGCTCAAGAGCGCCGTGTCATGAGAAAAGTATAGACACATGTCTGCTTTCTGTGTCTGACGGAATGCATTCTAACGCTCTACGTCTCGTGCAGGGACTGCCACGTTATGTAATAAATGCGTGTCTAACATGAGCCAAAAAAAACGGTAAAGTCATAATGGGAAAGTAAATTTTGTTGCAAACGAACGAATGCGAACACAACAGGAAAAGTATAAAAGAGCGATAATAAAGTAGAGGACATGGGTAGAAAAAGAAAAGAATATAGAAAATGTATTGATCATAAATCTCTATGCGACAGGCAAGTTGTGTGGATAGATGACAATTTCGACATTTCCTTCTCTGTAACTCTCCAGCTCTCCGCGCCATAGAGAAGCACAGAAAGCACACAGCTCTGATATAATCCTAATTTTGTGCTTGTGCTGTACTGAGAGGTCTTCCAGACGTTGTTTAGACTAAAAAAGGCTGTTCTTGCTTTGTTCATTCTGGTGTTGATGTCTCTGCTTGCTCCGCCATCTGGTGTTACTATGCATCCTAGGTATGTGAAGGCATCTGTCTGTTCCAGTTGCTGATTCCTTACTGATATGGGCTCAGGGTTGCTTACATTGAGCGTCATGACCTCTGTCTTCTTTAGGTTGATGTTCAAGCCCACCTGCTGGCTATACTTATTAAGTCTTTCCGTTTTTTTCCTGGATGTGTTGATTTGAATGTGCTAGCAGTGCAATGTCATCTGCATATTCCAGATCTTCCAATGTAGAAAATGTAGTCTGGTTATTGGAGGAGTTGCCCACGAATTGAGATCTTGCTGACTGCAATAATTGGAGAGTAATGACTCTTCTCTCAGTTTCCAGCAAAATACTAGGCAGGATAATTATACAGAGAATTTCAAAAGCAGTGAATTTGGCTCATGAAGGACATCAAGGCATAGTCAAGACGAAATGTTTGGTTAGAGAGAAAATTTGGTTTCCCAGATTGAACAGAATGGTTTAAGAGACTGTTGCAAATTGTTTAACGTGTCAAGCTTGCACAGAAAGTGGAGCACATATGACACCTTTGAAAATGTCTGAGCTTCCCAAAGCTCCATGGAAAGAGATCTCTGCTGATTTGTGTGGACCATTATCATGTGGACAGTATATTCTTGTCATGGTAGATATGTATTCAAGATTTCCAGTTGCTGAAATCATTAATTCCACATCAGCAAGAACTGTCATTCCAGTGATTGGCAAGAAATTTTCGACATTTGGAATTCCTGAAACTTTAAAAACAGATAATGGTTCACCATTTAACAGCCAAGACATGAAAAATGTTATGCACCATGTTGGGTGCAGACACAGAAGAATCACACCTTACTGGCCAAGGGCAAACGGGGAGGTAGAAAGGATGATGAGAAACCTCAAGAAGGTCATTCAAACAGCCACAGTTGAAAGAAAGTGCTGGAGACAACAGCTGTATTCTTTCCTTAGAAATTATAGGGGAACAACTCATATGTCAACATGCAAGTAAACCATATGAGCTCATGTTTCAAAGAAAGATCTCTATTTTGATTCCAACTGTTGAAACCAAAGAGAGTCAACTAGCCTCATCAAATGTGCAAAGAAAAGATGCACAGGCAAAATACAGAATGAAACAACATGCAGACCGTAGACTACGATCACAGCCGTCTCATCTGAAAGTAGGAGATTTTGTTTTAGTACGACAAGAACGAAATAGCAAATCTACTCCGAGGTTTAATCCAGAACCTTACCAGATTACTAAAATCAGGGGAAACATGATAAGTGCTTCAGGTGAAGGCAGAGTTGTGACAAGAAATATCTCGTTTTTCAAGAAAGTCAACGAAAACCTGGCCAGAGTAGCCAAAAGGAAATCACAGCCAGATGATGATTACTTATATGACATTGTCAGTCCTGAGATGCCACCAACTGCCACTGAACCAGTTGACGTCACTGTGACGTATAATGAATATCTAGTCTACCGCATCCGACATCCTTTGCTTTACCGTTAGCGTCCAAAGATTCGATAACAAAGTCATGCATTTCTCTGCCTGTCTGACTCTCCTTTTAATCCACGCCTTTTTCTACTTGACCATAACAAACGAGTTTGTTTACCAACTTTCACAACCTGTCATTCATAGCAAGGGACGAACCCCGTTCGTTTACGCAAGTTTCTCACGCGAGCAGATCTGTCAATATTACGATAACTGACAGACCGCACGTGGGAAACACGTGGAAGAGAAACGGCCTTTGAAGATTCTCTATAAGGGCAGTTAAATCCTGTGATGATCGTACATTCAGGGGAGATAAACGCTTTGATCTCCAAAAACGGGGAAAATCTACCAGAGCTCGTTACACGGGTTAAGCTTCTGTTGTCGGTTAGTTACGGCTGACAGAAGTGACCGTAAATCTTTTATCTGGGAAACGTAGTTTCAGATTTCTCTGCTAGGAAACAGAGTGTGAAAATTCACATCTTCTAGAGATAAAACCAGTCAAATCTACAGATGTGTTGATAGTAATGGGTGATATGAATGCAAAAGTAGGAAAAGGAAAATACAAGAAAATAGTAGGACAGTATGGATTAGGGACAAGAAATGATAGAGGAGACAGACTTATCCAGCTCTGTGAAGAAAACCAGCTGGTCATATGTAACACCTTTTTTGAACACCACCCAAGGAAATTATACACACGGAAAAGCACAGGAGATGTAACACGAAATCAATTCGACTATATCATGATAAAACATAGATTTAAGAACAGTGTCACAAGTTCAAAGACACATCCTGGCGCCGACATAAATTCAGATCACAATCCGGTCGTCATCAAAGTAAATATAAAGCTGAAAGAACAGGAAACAGAAGACAGGAGGAACCCCAGATAGAAATATCAGCACTGAAACAACCAGATATAAAAGAAAAAATATCTAATCGACGTCTAAAATAAATATCAACAGTTACTGACAGAAAGCACGGAACAGTATAAAAGAGAAAACCCAGAAGAAAAGGTAACCACAAAATAAGAATGCTTACAAAGAAACATACAATCAGCAAATGCAAATTTACCTAAAAAGGAGTCTAAGAAAAATCAAATTTGGATGACAGATGACATCTTGAGTAAAATGGCAGAAAGAAAGAAAGCAAAAAACACTCCAGAATATAAAACAATAGACAATGACATACGTACTATGTGTAGACAAGCAAAAGAACGGTGGATAGAAACAAAATGCCAGGAAATAGAAGAATTGGAAGCAAAGCACATGACAAGAGATATGCATGAAGAGATAAAGAAATTATCAAATGGGTCACGGTTTGCACAAGAAGGAAGCTGTATCAAGAACAAAAATGGTGTAATATTACTTGATGAGAAAGACATATCAAACAGATGGGCAGAATACGTAAAAGAACTATTCGAGGACAACAGAGGTAAAAAACCATCACCAGATTCTAATGAAGGTCCAAACATTCTCAGATCAGAAGTAGAGAATGCCATACATATGATACAAAAAGGAAAATCAGCAGGCACGGATAACATAAAAATTGAAATGATAGAAGCCCTGGAGAGTTTTGGTATAGATACAATCACTGATCTATGCAACGATATATACAATACAGGATATGTACCACACGACATGAAGACATCAGTTTTTATAACATTGCCCAAAAAACCAAATGCAACAGAATGTTCAGACTTCAGAACAATCAGCCTGATGAGTCATGCAATTAAGATACAGCTCAAAATCATACAGGAAAGAATAAAAAGTAAAGTAGACAGCGAAATCCAAGAAGAACAGTTTGGTTTTAGACGGAACAGTGGAACAAGAGAGGGAATATTTTGCCTAAGAATATTGGCAGAAAAATATACAGAGGTCTAAAAAAGTATGTACATGTGCTTCATTGACTATAAGAAGACTTTTGACAGAGTCCATCATGAGAAAATAATTGAATGCCTCCAAGACATAGGTATTGATGGAAAAGATATAAGAATACTCAGTAACCTTTATTGGGAGCAAACTGCCACAGTAAGATCTGGAAGGAATTATTCACCATACATAGACATAAAAAGAGGTGTCAGACAAGGTTGTGTGCTGTCCCCCCACCTATTTAATTTATACACCGAAAAAATTTTCAAACAGATACAGAAAATACCAGGACTAAACATAAGTGAAAGGTCAATAAACAACCTTAGATATGCAGATGATACCGTGTTGTTAGCTGAAAGCGAACAGGAGTTACAAGAACTAGTGAAGCAAGTGAACAGTATAAGTCATGAATATGGACTCGACATTAATATTGAGAAAACAAAAACTATGATAATTAGCAAAACAGACGATAAACCCACATTAAAGATAAGCGTAAATGAGAAAACCCTGGAACAAGTCAAGAGCTACGTATATCTTGATCATATAATAACAGAAGAAGGCAGATGTGAAACAGAAATCAAGAAGAGAATAGGAATGGTCAAGGCTACATTCAACAGCATGAAACATATACTGACATCCAAACAGTTATCTCACAAATTAAAACTGAGAATCATAAAGTGTTATATATATTCTGCATTTCTATATGGGGCAGAAACATGAACGATGAATAAGCAATTGGAAGAAGGAATTGAGGCTCTTGAATGTGGATATATAGAAGAATGGGGCGTATCTCATGGAAAAAGAAGAAAACAAATAAGGAGGTCCTAGAAAATCTAGGTATGAAAAGAGAACTAATGAGGGAGATCAAAGTTCGTCAGCTAAAATACTTTGGCCACATAAAAAGGCATAACACCTTGCAGAAGACCATAATAGAAAGGAGAGGTGAAGGCAAACGTGCAAGGGGAAGCCAGCACTATAAGTGGGAAGATAACATCAAGAGATGGACGGGAAAGAGCCTATCAGAGTGCACCACCAAGACAAGAGACTAAAGACTTTGGAGATCCTTTACAGCTAACCTTCGTTGTGGAGATGGCAGCTGATGATGATGATAGATACCCAGATTTCTTTTCACAAGTTCATATACATTCAGCCAGTTGTGGCGATAAGATCAAACATTGACATTACCTGAATAACGACAACTATGTTGTGAAGAAGATTTATCCTGAACAGATTTATTTACCTGACACTCGATTTAACGGGAAGATTCCAAGCTACTGTACACTGTGAACATTAGATGTCTTAATTACTTTACTACCTGGACAAAAAAAGTGAAGTGACATTTCCAGCATCCTACTACCAGTAGCGAATCAAGCGTTTCCCATCATTTGATTTAATTAGTCTTTGGAGAAATTGGGGCTTGATTCGCCAATAACCAACCCTGGATGGCCTGTGTGTACCTTACGATTGTTCCAGATGTTGTGAAAGCACCTATTACGTAAGAGTGACTGGATGTTATCACAGGTCTGTCAGAGCGAGAGAAAGCAGGGATAAATAATTCCTTTATTGTATAACCCATGTACTAACTTTGTATTTTATTATGCAAGTTTTGCTAAGGCTGTCCCTTTCAGAATAGTTTAACGTATAAACTCTGTTCTTCATTATAGAGGGAAATCCTAGACCATAGCGTATACATCTTTGACTCTTTTGGGAATTTAATAACTTCTCTTCTAACGGGATCTTGTCTCAACAGAGGGAGGGAGGATTACACATATGAGTTCATTTTTCTGTATTAATTCATTAACCTATGTTTAAATTGTTTTGATTTGATATTCAATATATGACTGTTGTGAAGTTTCTTTATGATAAATAAAATTTACATAAACTTTATTAACATGTGTTGGTCAGCTTGTCCCAAAAGATCCCTATTCCATAGATATAGTTTTCACGTCTGTGCGTCTAATTTTCGTCACGTATCTGTGTGTGTGTAGATGTGAGTGGTTGAATATATATATATATATATATATATATATATATATATATATATATATATATATATATATATATAGATATATATATATATATATATATATATATATATATATTTATTTATTTATTTATTTATTTATTTATTTATTTATTTATTTATAGGGAAACTGTCCGATCTAAGAATCTCAGTCGTAAAAGATAGGCTGGATAGATTATCTCTAAATCCAGGGACAGACGTTACCTTTCACCATTTCACTCGTGAAAATCTATTTCTTTACCTTATCTCCCACTGAGCTATCACCTGGTCTAGTTCTATTTAGACGAGACCATAACTGATCTTAAATTCCTATCAAAAAAATATACGACACAGTCCGAGCCATCCGGGGTTTATTGTAAACTGTTACGTTATTTTCGCAGAGGAGTTACATGTTTGAGATCCTCACACGTGAGTCTAGTATAGACGCACGTTTGAGTACATCTAAGTTAATTGTATTTTAAATTATTTGCGTACCACCGTGCACCATGCTAAAACCGGATGGCGCGGTTTGTCGCGGTATGTTGTTGCTATCCAGTTTTGAACAGGACCGGCCACAGAGATTAACGAACATTTTAATAGTAAATTTTAACTGGACTTACAAAGACCCAGATATTACTTTTTTTTGCATTTTTATCAACCCATTGGGGTGCGAAAAATTTAACAATTCTTCCAACTTTTGATAGTCTTATCCAAGGGGATCTTTTTTCCAGAAGAGTTACGCTATTTCAGAATCGGCACTACCAGAGCCAGCCGATAGGATTTACCATCATCATCAAGTAACAATAATTAACAGATTTGTTAATATTCATATGTTTTCCTACTGTTTACGGTGAACACCAGATCTCAGAAAGTCTCGGCATTAACTATCCAAGGTGACATTGTTTATCCAGGAAATCAACCACCAAATTAGGCGTTCCCCTTAAAAAATTAATTATTGAAAGGAGGGACTGGGACCCAATTCGGACGATAAATACTCTGGACCTTGTATACATATTCATGGATTTTTACGTCCAACAGATCGTTTCACCAAGAGTAGGATAAGAAGCGAGATTGTGTGGCCACGTATAACAGAGAGAGAGAGAGAGAGAGAGAGAGAGAGAGAGAGAGAGAGAGAGAGAGAGAGAGAGAGAGAGAGTGTGAAATATTTTCTTTAGTACAGCAAACACTGTATCATCTGCACTCTGTTTGACTATTGTTTAATTTTATTGAATAACGTTTAGTGGGAACTGTGTTCTTTCTTTACTGTCTATACTCTAACCTAGTGCTGACCTTTAACCTTTGGGGTTATTAACTTGTTGGGTTCTTTTATTCTCAAGGAGGGGAGGACACAGAAATTATGTTAGTTTTTTTCTATGCTTGTAATTCTGATTCTCTTTTAGATATTCGATGTTGTAAAGTTTAATGATAATAAACAACAAAAGAACTAAACTTTGTGTGTGTCGGTCAGACCCATTCCCAAATGTACCATAGTTTTTTTAACGTTTGTGTGTCTTGTTGTCACATAGCTGTGTGTGTGTGTGTGTGTGTGTGTGTGAGTGTTTAGGTAACTTATATTTCTCAATATAGGGAGGTGCAAGATTGTCTTATACCAAATTATAGTCGTATAGATAGGCTGGATTAGAGAAACTACTAAGTCCAGAGACAGATCTTCTCCTTAAACTATCCACTCTTGAAAATCTATTTCTTACACCTTTACATCTCACGTATTATCACCATCCTCTACACTCAGGCGGGACGTTACATAACTTTAAAACCTATCTAAGCTCGACAGAATGGTTGGCTAAGGTCCCGGGATTTGATCTGAGTCCAGATATATGACTAACGTCTGATATTGTATCTTAGTTTAACTCTAGATAGAGTGTGGTGCTTTTGTGTTGTGAGTTAAGAATATTAAAAATAATTATCCCCTTTACAACGTTCTTATTTTGTGGGTTCTGACCACACAAATTAGAAATTTGTTTTTTCCACAGCATCTTAGAATTTACATACAGTTTGATTTTGATGGCGATGTTTGTTGAAGATATGATATATAATAATTTTGTACAAAAAGACTGCTGGTACGCGTGATTGTTTATCAATCACAAAGATGTTTGGAGCAGTGGAGTGTGAGCATAGCAAAGGAAGTGCATTCTGGCAGTCGCCAAGTTAATAGCCCCCCCCTAACTCCAAAACTGACTTCAGGTGCGGGCGAATGTGGTGGATTTAAAAATAAGGAGAAATTTGTTTTTCTTCCTTAATTTAAAAAAAAATGTTCACGGATTTTCAGTTTTTAGCCTGATCTACCATCTTTATGGTTTAAGTCGTCTGCGTCAGAAGCCTTTTTGCCAGTTAACAGCAGCGATATATTAGATAACTGATAACAGGGATGGGGTAACACAGTAAAATCAGGATTTTTTGGGGGGTATTTATCTTTATTGGTTAGGGAGCAGTGTATCCTTTGTCTTCGTTCTTTCTCGAGTAAATCGCAGTCAGCTCTTTGCCATGGCTGAGCGAGTAAAACTTAGAACAATTCTAAGAGAGGAAGCAAAGGAAATAGGACTACAAGGTGAAGAAGTACTACCTTTTATGAACTAAGAACTCGACAGATATGAGGCGGAGAAGAAGAAATCAGAAGCTAGAGAGAAAGAGAAAGAAGACCGTCATATGGAAAGTAAGAAAATTGAGGCGGAAATAGAAACTCTCAGAGACATGAAGCGAGAGAGGGAGAGACAACACGAGGAAAGAGAGAAAGAGAGACAACATAAAGAAAGAGAGAATGAGCAACGAAATGGTGCTTGAGACACTATAGGTCTAATGTCGCGGTGCAGCGTCTAGCTCCAGCAACAGAGGGCCTTCCTCACCTCAGTCACTCCTAACTGATCATTCCAGTACTCAATCTCCCTAACTAGCAGCTATGTCTTTTGCCCTAGAATCCTTCCCAAGGCCGAATGAGAAAATTGACACTTATCTATACAGATTTTAGACAATGCAACCCTATATGGTTTAGAAGGTTCGCGATGGTGTTTGAAGCTTTCCCAGGCTTTTAAAAGGCAATGCATATGATGCGTATGTGAAACTGGGAAGAAGCAATCAAGACAATTACGACATGTTGAAGAAAGCTTTACTTGAGCGCTTCGAAATAAACGCTCGCAAATATTTTTGCAACTTTTCCAGAACAGCAGGAAGGAAGGACCCGAGACGTTTGCCCAGTTCTCTTCCCGTCTGAAGGGCTATTTGACTAAGTGCCCGGAGCTTTCAGAGCTCCCTTGCACTTTTGAAGGGTTAGAAGAGCTCATTCTAACTGAGCAGATCAAAAGCACTTTGTCAAATGAAACCCGTAAATTTTTGCTGAACAGGGAGTTGTAAAGCTGGAAGACATTTTAAGTAAGTCGGAACGTTATGCCAATGAATAAACCGAGCTTCCAAGCTCAAAACGCAAGCCTACAGCTGAGCCTTCTCACAAAAATAATCTAGATCAGTCTTCCCATTCATTTTCCCATCAAAACCCAAGAGAAACTTTACCCCAGACCCCTCCTAAAGGAAATTAGAAATTCTACAAAACTCGATACCCCACCAACACCCATGATCAGCCCAAGCGTCACTAATGGCACGCAGGCCAGGAAGAACACGACAAGCGTAAAACACTTGCGTACGGGACATCTGATCAGGGCAAGCACACCGGGACAAATCAGATCGGATGCTTGCAAACAGACTCGCAATGGAGTAGTAATGTCAGTGATTCTCAACCTGAGGGTGGGAGGCCTTCTACGCTAGGATCTGTTATCTTGAACGGGACTTCAACTTATTGTTTGTTTGATACAGGTTTGAATTTTGATTGTATTGTCGCGAGGCTTTTGGTCAAACATGGTCAAGAAAAAGAAGAAGCCGTCAAATTATGTGGAGTTTTCAAAGGAGATGCACCCATAACGCTTCCAGTCGCACTCGTGGAGATACACTCGGACTTCGTTCGAGGTGTAATTATAGCGGCTATAATGGATGATCCGATCTACCCAGTCATACTTGGTTGTAGATATGTGTTATAGGGAGGCCGCAAGAGCAGATTGTGGAAGCAGTAACTACAAGCGAGCAAACCAAATAGGAACGGGATCCTGCACCTAATATGTTACCTATGGAACTGAAATAGACGCAACAAAAGGACCCTACCTTGGAGCCCTGCTTTAGAAAACTGCTTATGGCCAAGAACCCCAGACACAACGGAGACATCTTTTCTAAGGATGGAGTGCTATATCGAAGAACTGCGACCCTGAACATGTACATAATCAGCTCCTAGTACCGACGCAGTACAGAGACCAAATCTTAGAAATGGGGCACTCTCTTTCCCTTAGCGGACATATGGGACAAAACGCCACTATACGGCGAATAACTACTCATTATTGGTGGTCAGGAATGAACACTGATATTATCAGATATGTGAAATCCTGCGCCAAGTGCAAACGTGTGGCACCCAAGCATAAGACACCCCCAGTTCCTATGGGAGAAATGCCAATAGTGGAGACACCATTTGAACGGGTTGCAGTCGACATTATAGAACCCCTAGAAAGGACTAAAAGAAATAACAGGTTTATCCTAACCTTAGTCGACACATGCACTATGTGGGCCGAAGCTATACCACTAACATGCACTGATTCCAAGCATGTCGCAGAAGCCCTAGTGCAAATTTTTACACGGCTGGGATTCCTTCAACACGTTTTGACGGATAACGGATCCCAATACCGTAACCTGTTAATGGAGGAGATCTTTAAGATCTTGAGGGACCAGCACATGTATATCAGCGCCTATAATCTGGCCGGAACTGGGTTAGTAGATCGTGTCAACGGAAGCCTCACCATAATGTTACGTAAGCTGGGACAAGAGAAACCTGAAGATTGTGACCTTTTCATTCCCGCAGCCTTATTCGCCTACAGGGAAGTCCCCCAGGCCTCTACAGGTTTACCATCAGCTACACTTCTATTCGGCAGACTATTAAGGGCCCGCTAGAAGCTTTACTACGGTCACTGACAGACCAGAAGGCTGATGAGACAGTCGTCTCAGCATTCAAGTATGTATCGGAGTTAAAGGAAAGATTAAAATTAGGATGGGATGTAGCAACAACCAACCTTAAGCGAGCACGCATGAAGCACGCTAAACGATACAACAGAGTAGCGAAAAAGAGAGAATTGCAAACAAGAGAGAAAGTTTTGTTGCTTCTTCCAACCGGAACCAACAAACTACGTATCGGATGGCAAGGGCTGTTTACCGTCCTTAAAAGATCTTGAGAACGAACTATAAGATCTCTATAAAAGGAAAGGAAAAAGTCTACCATATAAATCTGTTAATGAAATATTTGGAAATACCGGTGCCTTCCCCCAACATCTCCTGGCGGTCGATATAGCAACCGAAGATGAGGAAGATAACGATAGTTGCATGGAATACCCACTGCAACAAACGGAATCGTTTAAAGATGTTAATTCGGTGACACTCTCTCAGAAGCACAACAGACAGAAACTAAGGCGTTACTAAAACAGTACTCGGCAGCCTTAACGGACATACCTGGTCGAACGCATCTCGTAGAGTTTGATATGAAGCTGAAAAACGAGACACCTGTGCGAACCATAGTCAACCCGATCCCATATGCGAAAGCTGACACGTTACGTGGAGAGATAGACAAACTACGTCAAACTGATATTATTAGCGACTCTACATCTCATAACTCAAGCGTCGTACTGTTGGAGAAACCTAATAAAGAAGTTCTGCTGTGTATTGACTATCGTCTACTTAATACAGTCACTGAATTCCAGCCTGAACTACTGCAAAACGCTTGTGAACTGTTCACCAAACTTAGCAAGGCTATAATTTTCTCCAAGATTGACCTGAGTAATGGTTATTACCAATTACCAGTCAAGGAGGAAATTAAACCGTTATTAGCCTTTAGCACCAGTGAAGGACATTATACTTTCAATGTTATCCCTTTCGGATTGCACAACGCGCCAGGAGTCTTCACCGCGATGATGAGAAAGCTTTTAGAGCCATTGCAAAGTCGAAACATACACAATTTCATGGATGACATACTTATTGCTACGGATAACTACGAAGAACATATTGCTACTGTCGCTATGCTCCTTAGGAGATTACAGGAAGCTGGCCTCACCGCCCGACCTAGCAAATGTTTAATCGGCTTTGAAAAGCTTGACTTCCTAGGTCTTACTATTTCTCAAGGTTGTATGTGGCCCGTTGCCAAAAACATTGGGAAAATACGTGCAGAAAAGAGGCCTAAAACTAAGAAAGACGTACGTTCTTTCTTCTCACTGTGCACACATTACCAAAAGTTTATCAAAAACACCAATGGTCTTACGGCACATCTCACTGACCTCATAAGAAAGCGAAAATCCAATAAGATTGTTTGGACCGCAGAGTGTGAACGCGCTTACGTCACTCTGAAGGGACAGCTGTCCAAATACCCCATTCTAAGGTTACCTGACCTTAAGAAACCCTTCGTTTTGTGTGTAGATGCCAGCGGACAGGGAGTCGGATAAACACTGCTTCGGGCAGATGACTAGCATCCAAACCTGTTATTTCAAGTTGCATACGGCAGCCGCAAACTGAATACAGCAGAAGTAAATTATTCGACCGTGGAGAGAGAATGTTTTGGCACTCGTGAATGGAATGGGGAGACATCATGAATATCTATATGGCGTTTCATTCACGGTACAAACTGACCATGCTCCATTGACATTCCTATGAGCCAATAAGGAATTTAACACAAAGATTATGCGTTGGGCTATACTGTTAAGCGTGTACTCGTTCAAAGCACAATACATATCAGGGAAGGAGAATGTTGGAGCAGATTTTATGAGTCGAAATTGGAGTATGGAGGTGGATGATGCAATTGAGGATAACAATCACTCGATAGCTAGGGATGACAGTAGTTTAATTCCATAAATGAGATATGAAAGGGGTTTACCTTTTAAATCCCGGACATAATGTGACGTATAACGGAAATCTAGCCTACAGCATCCGAAATCCTTTGCTTTCCCGTTAGCGTCCTAAGATTCGCTAACAAAGTCATGCATTTCTCTGCCTGTCTGACTCACCTTTTAATACACGCCTCTTTTTAACTTGACCATAACAAACGAGTTTGTTTACCAACTTTCGCAACCAATCATTCATAGCACAAGGCGAACCACGTTCGTTTACGCAAGTTTCTCACGCGAGCTGATCTGTCAAAATTACGATAACTGACAGACCGCACGTGGAAAAAAACGTGGAAGAGTAACAGCCTTTGAATGTTCTCTATAGGGGGAGCTAAATGCTGTGATGTTCGTACATTCAGTAGGAGATAAACGCTTTGATCTCCATAAACGGGGAAAATCTACCAGAGCCTGTTACACGGGTTAAGCTTCTGTTGTCAGTTAGCAACGGCCGACGGAAGTGACCGTAAACCTTTTATCTGAGAATCTTAGTTTCAGATTTCTCTGCTATGAAACAGAGTGTGAAAATTCACATCTTGTAGAGATCATAATAACATGATCGTATATAAACTGTGTCTTTCCCAAATCAGTTATCAGTATCGCTCATAATTTTTCGGCGAGTCTAAACACGTTATCTAGTACCATTAGCAATAGATATGTTAATAGTTTCGTGGTGTTTTCTCTCTGGATTTTTGGTAATATGAATTTGTGCTTAAGCGATTTAATGCGTTAAGTTTACCATTATAGTGTGGGCAGGGAATGTTTGCTTCATGTGAAGGTTTTATTTCACAGTCTTTTCTAGCTTGTCTTTGCTGTTTCGCTGCTGCTCTTCTGGAAGATTCGCATGCCGCTGCACCTTTACGAAGAGATGTGCGCCAACCAGTTTGGTCTTGCGCAGCAGCTTCCCATGTGTCAGTGTTTATGTAAAAGGTATTCAATGAAGTCTTAAACGTGTCTTTGAAGCGCTTCTTTTGGCCACCATGAGAGCGTTTACCCTTCTGCATCTCACCATAAAAGAGTATCTTTGGCTGTCGATGGTCTGGCATGCGGACTACATGACCTTCTCAACGAATCTGTTACTGCATCAGAATAGTATCAATGCTAAGGATACCAGCTCTGTCAAGAAAAGCCGTATCCGGGATCTTGTCTTGCCATTTGATGTTCATTACCTTCCAGAGACAGACTGTATGGAAGTGGTTTAGCTTCTTTACGTGGCTTTGGAGATCCCGGTGTTTACCTCATCATCAATGACGAAGTTCTGGGATAGTGTGCTACCAATGTATGTGAATCTGTTCACAACATTCAGTTTCTCAGCATTTACATTGATGATTGGCTCAGTATAAATTGTGCCAGGAGCTGGTTGGTACATGATTTCTGTTTTCTCCGTGTTGATGGTAAGCCCAAGGTTGGAACAGGCTTCGGAGAATCTATCCACGCTATGCTGCAGATCAGCGTCTTAGCCTGCATTGAGGGCACAATCGTCAGCAAATAGAAGATCTCCGATGGTGTGTGATTTGACCTTGGTTTTTGCTTGAAGCCTCCTAAGGTTTAACAATTTTCCATCAATACGATATCTGATATTGATCCCTGTGTCCCTGGCTCTGAAAGCATCAGTCAGCATAGCAGAAAACATGATACTGAACATAGTCGGTGCAAGTACACACCCTTGACACTAGGCGCGACGGATAATTGACGGAATAGAATTCACGTTTATTTCATTTTGTGTAATTTAGTAAGTGACTGTTATTTAAATATCGTGCGACTAAACAAACCGACGCCGATCCTCTAATAGCTACTTAGCGACAGGCAATATTTGGTAAAGTGCTCGTATGGATAAATTAAATAATAACTGACCCGATAGGAATAGGCTAGAGAATCGTGTGCTTATATGTAGATATTAATAGCAGTAATTTTTTCATAATGTTTATCTATACATAGGCATGACCTGATCAACAGCTACCAGCGGTTTTTTATGTGGCTTTATTTTGGTCTATATATTGGGCCTTGTCTCCATATTACTGATTGGATTAAAGTTGTCTTCTTTTGGCTTACGCGTCTCCAAGTTCAGTTGTGAATAGGACCGGTCACAGAGACTAACGAACATTTTAATATTAAATTTTAACTGGACTAACAAATACAAAGATATTTGTTGTTGTTGCATTTCTATCAGCCCATTGGGGTGTGAAAAATGTAACAATTCTCCCAACTTTTGATTGTCGTATCCAAGTGGATTTTTTATCCAGAAGAGTTACGCTATTTCAGAATCGGCACTCACCAGAGATAGCCGATAGGATTTACCATCATCATCAAGTAACAATAATTAACATTTTTTTAGTAATCATATATTTTCCTACTGTTAAGTCATATTTTAATTAAGGGGGGTTAAGCGTTTAAGACTTGTATGTACAGGTCGGATTTTTATAAACACGCTAGTAAACACGCTCTGTGTGATGATGATGATTTTTTAGTTGGGAGCTGTATACTCAGTAATTTTTGAACTTAGCTCTATTGTCTATGTGTTAGTTTGCTTTTTTTTAAAATAACATAAGGAAATTGGTTGAATGTTCTATGATATAGGTTGTAATAGAAGGCGGATGAACTCTGCTCACATCTCAAGCTGCGAGTTCGCGCTTGAATAGATTTTTATTGAGCGATGGTCTCTCGCGGTGAGTCCGCGGATGTAGAGTGTGTTACTGAGCGGTACTGAAATACGATATTTTTCGTGACAGTACAATTCTGGCAGAGCTCCAAAATGGATGTTTGACCATTTCGTCAGCTAGTCCCGGGAATAGAATATATTTTGGTGAAAAGGAATATGTGATAATTCCAGAATATTGAGAAAAAAGAACATATTCATATTACTTCTAAGCCAAGGATTATTACGGCTTACTTATCATGTACTGTGCACGCAGTTGTAGATTGAAAGAGAACATATTCATATTACTTCTAAGCAAGGATTATTACGGCTTACTTATCATGTACTGTGCACGCAGTTGTAGATTGAAAGAGAACATATTCATATTACTTTTAAGCCAGGGATTATAACGGCTTACATGTCTACTGTTGATGCTTCTTGTTTGATGTGAACTGTGTTACCTTGACGTCCCTGTGACTGTGTAGTTAATAAACAGTGTAGAAACGTTACTAGGAGTTCAACGTTTACTGACTCCGATGTTTGCTATGGTGTGTGTGAATGCCAGCGACTTAATCTAGAACTACATGACATTCGCGGATCTTTACATTGTCCTCTACACATCCACACACCCATCGACCATACGTAAGCCCGACACATGCTGATTGCGTACATCAGCGGATTATATTAACACTATTCTTCCTACAACCATCTTTAACATTTGTCTTCCTGAACCAGTTACCTACGTAGCGGTAACATAACTGGTGAGCCAGTTCTTTGGGGTGCCATACCAACTACAAGGCGATCTTGTGAAGATGTGCAACGAAAATCCAGTTCTACAAGATCTACAGTGTGACGAGTTCCAGTTTTTCGTGGCAAGTTTCCAGTAGATGTCATACAGTATCAAGAACCTGAGAGTGAGAAGTGACGAGTTCCAGTACCTTTCAACGGTGGATTTTCCTTTCTTCGGACTGTGTGATATTTCATGTACATCATTGTTGCTGTTACGGAGGCCAGGATATTTTCCTTTTGAAGATAAGTGGTTGTTTGTTTTGTAAACTGTGCCACTGTATGTTTAATTGAGCCTTCCTCAGAACTTACGCTATTAGATCCTTGTTTTCTATGTTTTATGTTTCCTATTTATGCGGGCAGGTTGGTGGGAGTTTCAGATCAACTAATACCTCCTCGGACGGTCAGTGGATCTGAAACCGGTCTATAGGGACTGTTTGACTAAGTTCGTTTAGTAAAAGATCCCTTGACATAATTCTGGGCATACTCTGTTTACGCCGGATTCAGTCATCATTATATATAAGTGTTTAGGTGTGACGAAACGTCTCAGTGTTGTTGTCGTTATGTTTTTCTCTGTACCTTAGTTTTTTTATTAATTTGTTTGTGAGTGTCTTCCTCTCTTTTCTGTCTTTTATTTCTATACAAATTTTTTGTTTATACACTGTGTTGTTGCTTGTATTGCCATACTTTTCGCAGTGTCATTGCATTTTTTGCAATATTTTTTCTTTAGTTCGCTTTATTGTTTAGTTGATTCTGCGAAAGTGGTCATTTGTGCTTTATATCTTGTCTTTGTCACTCTTGTTTGTACTATTTATTTTGTCATGCACTGTCAATATTATAAGGCATAATATATATTGGTGATTGATACTTACTTACTTAGTCGTTCCCCTTCTACCGTGAGGTGTAGAGGTTTGGAAGAAAGAGCGCCAGACTATTCTATCAGCTGTCTTCTTCCTGGCCTGGTTCCATTCTAGTCCTCGGTCCTTCAAACATTGTCTATTGTTGTCCTCCCAGCGGACTCTGGGTCGTCCTGGAGGTCTGGATCCCTGGCACTTTGTTTCCCATGCTTGTCGTGGTAGCCGATCTTCTCCCATTCTGCAGACATGGCCAAACCATCTTAGTTGGGACTGTTCTACTTGGGTCTGCAGGGGGTGGGATTTTAGGCCTTGACGTATCGTCTGGTTGCGGACCATGTCTTTTCTTGTTACTTCAACCACCTTCCACAGATACCTCATTTCTAAGGTTTGGATCTGGCTTTGTGGGTTGTAGTCATTGCCCATGACTCGTATCCATGTGTCAAGACTGGGACATATGTGGAGCGGTATACAGCCATCTTCGTTTTCTTACCAACCTCTTTCTTGCTGAGAAATCCTCAATTTATGGCCTGAAAAAGTCTCCCAGCTGCTGCTTTTCGAGTGGCCAACTCTTCTTTGATGCCTCCCTTTCGGTCTATAATAGCTCCGAGATATTTAAAGTGGTCGACCTGCTCCAGGACCTGTTGTCCCAACTTAATCTAATGTTTTCTTTTAAGGTGATTGATTACATTATTAATAGTTGAAAAAATTAATTGTATAAGTTCTTGGCAAGGACTTGTCCCCCACTGAGCTGGTTAAAGTGAGTTTCTCCGGGAATATACTTACATAAGTTATCTATTTCATATTATCAGACATAATGTCTAGTTTCGATTATTTCATTAAACAAGGGAAAGCCCTTGGTATGACTACGGAGAAATTAGAAGAATTTGCACGTGTGGAATATGACAAGGCTCAGAAGTTTGAGGAGAGAAAACTTCAACTGGAAATTGAAAAACAGAAAATGGAAACTGAAAAACAGAAATTGGAAGCTGAAGGTAGAAGATTGCAGATGCAAGCTGAAGAGAGGAAATTTCACATGGAGCCTGAAAAACAGAAATTAGAGGCTGAAGAGAGAAAATTCAACAGCAAATGCAAATGGAGTAGAAAAAGCTTAAGATGCAGGCTCAAGAAAACCAAAGATTCCACGAGCAAAAGTTGTTAGCTATTGAGCTGGAGAAAATGAAGGTAGTGAATGTGATTAATACACAGAGTGCAACAGACAATCAAACTACTTCTCATAAGACAAATAATCGTTCTCATAAACTCAGATTGCCTGAATTTAAACCTACCTCCGACGATATTTCATTTTTACCTAAATAGATTTGAATTTACATGTGAATCTCAGAAAATAGACAAGTCGGAATATTGTGCACGACTTATAGAACTACTTACTGGTGAAGCAATGAATGTTGTAAGTAGGATGGAGGGGGCTGACAAAAATAATTATCATATTGCCAGGGCTGCCTTGTTAAAGAAATACCAACTTAATGAAGACGGTTATCGTCTGCGCTTTAAGACTCTGTTACCGGAGACTGGGGTAGATTTTTCAGAGTTCATAGCAAATATACGTCTTACGTTCTCACGATGGATTGAGCTGTCTAAAACTGAACACACATATGAAGCCCTTATGGACTTATTGCTTCGTGACAAAGTCATGTCACCAGTTAATGAGTCTTTTCTTTCCTTTTTACATGAGCGAAAGCCTACGGACTTGAAAGATATGGAATAATACTGTTGCCAATATGTCACGGCTCATCCAAATGTAACTGTTAGCAATTCTCAGGTCAAAGAAGGTTTACCTGTGGCTTCAGCAATACCACGTGGTCCTAATTGGCGCCGTAGACCTCAAAGTGCTGATCGCAAATTTGGTAGGAGAAATAATCGTGATTTTAGACAGTACGAAGGGGGTAGTAATTCTCCTCTTTCAAGAAACTGGAGACAATTTAACGTTCCTCAACATTTTGGTTCCAACAATTATGGAAATTTTGGAAGGGGTAACTACAATAGAGATTATCAACCCTACAATAATTTTTCTCGGAGACAACAAAGCCCATCAAATAGATATTTTGATCAAAGTGGAAATAGTAATCGCGACAATGCTAACCGGGGTTCAAATCAGAACAATGCTTCCAATAGAGATAATAGTCGCGATAGATCGCGATATAACGGTAGATCTCCAGATAATAGATCGTATCGTCATGCTAACTCTGATCAACAAGAGCCCCAGGTTATTAATGATCAAGGTAACAATAATAATAGTGTCTCTAAGGCTACTGCTTGCTCTGCTTTCGATTTCGAGAGAGCATCTCAGTGCCTGGAGTGCACAACTTTGTTCCAACCTACAGCTATAACTACCTTGAGTTGCGGTCATCCTCTACCGACTACTCTTTCCTGCCTTAGCTGTGCACGACGGAAGAGAGTCTCTTACTCTACATAAGGGGTTTGTGAATAATAATCCAGTCTCAGTTCTTTTTTATTCTGGATGCACAACTGTTGGAATTAGACAGTCTCTAGGTCTCTAGTTCATCCATCTTGTGCAACGGGTAATATGGTAAAATGTGTGACATTCGGTGGGACAGTTGAGACTTTTCCGACTGCCATAGACAACATTGCCACACCGTTTTTCACTGGTTATATACACGCATGTATGATCAGAGCGCCTATCGCCGACCTTACTGTCGGACAGTTACATGGTATAAAGGTTTGTACGCCGGTACAAATTGCTGCTTGGGAACGGCAACATAACCTTACTGCTTCCACCTTAACGACTATGCCAAAATCTTTTCACCAGGTACATTCTTCTAAAGTGATACATTCTGCTAATTTCGTGCAATTTTGCAGTATTGATGATACGATTTTTCATCATACTAATGTTGGTGCTTCTTTTAGCCCAGTTCGACATACCTCAGTACGTCGTCGATAAAGGTTGGTTACCTGGACACATGTGCGGACGTGTTTTATTTGGCTCTACATTTTGGATATTTTATTCTAAGTTGTTCCCATTTAATATGGATGGTTTATACATCCCTGTGTTGGCGGTTTTGTTTGACATACAATGAAATTGTTTATATTGCAATTGTGTTAAATTCACGTATTAATATTGTGTTTTTTCTGTATGGAATGACGGTATTGTGTCCTGCCACCATTTGTCGATAAATCGAAAACTACTTCAACAGTTGTTACACATTCTAAATTTTGACGGTGACCTTCTGGCTATGGAACAATACACAATGTTAAATTACAGGGCTTGTCAGCCATCAGGCATGTAATGTGATCATGGCGAGCGAGGGAACAGCGTCGTCGTATCAGCGATAGTAAAACCACCCAGAGATGGAAGATTACGTCCCTCTACAGTCACTAAGAGCTACTGCCTTAACAAAGAAAAAGCCATACAAAGAAAACTTCACGCCTGGACCAACCCTCCACATCTGATCATCAAACAAACGAACAAGGGTCAATGTTGCTCTGTTGAATTCCGTAACAGTCAACATTACGAAATTTTCAAACACACTTGCCTAGAATACTACAAAAGCTGTTCCATTGAAACCCGGAGCGATCAACTAAACGCTATTGTTGAGGATAAAATAAGCACGGACCTCCTCACAATACATCTGTATCACACAAAAAATAAGATTTTAACACAAGGAACGACAGAGTGCGTACAGACATGGTTGGACGTCGAATTTTCTCACCTCCAAAGATCAGCTCTAGATAAAACCATGATTGTAACTGATCCTACTTCTTCTCCAACAATGATAGGAGACGAGTCTACCAACGCAAAATCTCAGCTAACCATTGAAGCCAGTCCTCCTACCCCTGATCTACCACCACCAACCTGTGATCCAACACCACCCACTTTCGATCCAACACCACCCATATTTGATCCATCAGGACCCACCTTTACCCCTGATCTAACACCACCAACCTGTGATCCAACACCACCCACTTTTGATCCAACACCACCCATATTTGATCCAACAGGACCCACCTTTACCCCTGATCTAATACCACCAACCTGTGATCCAACACCACCCATATTTGATCCAACAGGACCCACCTTTACCCCTGATCTAACACCACCAACGTGTGATCCAACAACACCCACTTTCGATCCAACACCACCCATATTTGATCCAACAGGACCCACCTCTAATGGACCGACAGCTCAAATGCCCACAATAAATTATCTAGAAGTTCACATCAACCAACCCACTGAAGTCAGCGTAAACCACACTTTGAAAAATGCATTCATCACTTCTTTAGATAACCCACCCAATATGAACGAGACCAACCCATCCTGCCTCCCAGATACAGCTACTTTCCAAGTCAGTGTAAACCACACTTTGAGTGATGTATTCCCCAATTCTTCAGATAACCCATCCAATATGAACGACACCAGCCCATCATGCCTCCCAGATACAGCTACTTTCCAAACAAAAGTGCCTGTCAATAGTGCAGATGTCTACTCATGCTCCACAAAATATCTATTAGCAAATGAGTGTGTTATGGAACAACTAAGCCAACGAACAGAGAAACACTTCTGTCAGGAGCTGGGAACTATAATTGAAAGTTCTCTGAAAAACGTCATTGAAAAATTCAAGCAGGATATAGAAAGCTCACTGAAAACAGAGCTTGAAACACTGAGACATGAACTTATGACTCGCCGCAGAGAAAACACAAGGTTGGTTCATCACCTAAACCACCAACCTATTTCAAGTAATAAGAAAAAAGAAAATGGGGAGGTGATTGACAGCACACGAGAAGCAATTCATCATGAATCTCCAGTTACACCACTTAACTTACCCACCCCTTCTCCAACACTCATTCCTCAAAACAAAGCATGCCCAGGACAGCATCATAATGTTAAAAGCCAAAAGGACATTAGCAGCAGTGTAGGAAGAAGATTAGGACCAAATAAAACATTCCCAATTGAAGTAAAAATTAGCAATCGATTTGGAAATCCATCAGTCCTATCTACACAAGCAGATTCCGAAACAGCAACCTCAGAAGATTAATATGAGACAAACATAAAGGTATGTTTTCAGGCACTCGTAAGAAATAAAGAAGTAGAACACTTGGACAACAGAAAAACAACAGACGTGAGTGGCTTACCCAGGGTTCGAACCCCGTACCTTCCGTACGACAACTCCGCCTAGCTATACAAGCGAATCACACTGACCCCACGGCCAGCTAGGTATCCCCAAAAAAGGATGCTTTACTGACTAGTCATCAGTGCGAAACACAAGATAACACCGGAAGTATACAGTGGGCAACTCAGCCCATTAATGACGCAATCACTTCTGTTGTTCCTCTATACAGCAGTATATGTCAGTCCAAACAAGACAAAGACCTTGATACTGTGTCCAGTAAATGATAGAAGACTTAAGGACAGTAGTATAGAACAGAGGGTAGGTTTCTGGTATTGTATAAACATTAATAACACATAAGGAAGGGAAACCCGAGGCCTGTAAACAGTAAATTAATATGAAACAGTAATATGAAACAGTAAATTAACATGATATTAATTAATTAATTAATATTAATTTACTGTTTACAGGCCTCGGGTTTCCCTTCCTTATGTGTTATTAACCTCAGAAGAAGATGACAGGGCACGTAAACTCCAGTGTCACTTGACACAAGATTCTGCTGACCACCTACTGCAAGACAACGAGCAATGGCACCAACAACGCCGTCGTACTCGACCACAGCCACATCCTAATCGTCACATTCCTCACAACACAACCAACATTATTATAGGAGACTCATTGCTAAATGGCATTCACAGCGATCGAATGTCAACAACACCAGGGGAACTAGTCACTGTTATACCATTACCTGGAGCCGGAATAGTAGAAGTTATCAATGAAATAAGCCGTCTCAACACAAACACCAACATAAAGAAAACAACAATACACGTAGGGATAAACGACAGCACAAATGGACACACTCTTAACCTATCAGACATCTCCAGAATGATTGACACCATAAAACAAAAATTTCCCAACACATCCACATATATTTCGTCAATTATTCCACCAAGCTATGGTAAAGCACGCCAAACTGTGGATATCAACAACAAGGTGCTTTACACTTTTTGTTCAAAGCATAACACGTCTTTCATAAACAACACACCCCTTTTCACATCTAAGTCAGGTGCGCCAAAAAAACTGTTATACAGAGATCAGGTACACACTTCTAAACTAGGGACCAGCTACCTAGCCAAAAATTTAAAGTTTCCTCAGAGGACACACCAGAAACACACACATTCATTCACCAGGGACACAAATTATACACTTAACTTAGTAAACCCAGGCACAACAGCTCATAACCATCAATCACCGTCCTCAGCTGACAAGCAAGTATCTAGAAAAGCTACATTTAAGCCCACCTCCCACGCTAACCTTTATGACCAAATGTATCCGCCACTACCCACACAACAGTCCAGCCAGCTGCTAACTGCACAACAGACACCACTGGACAGATGGACAGATTGGACTACAAGTAACACCCATTCACTTAATCGCAACGCAGGAACTACAGCAAGAAAATGGGAGTTTTCTCACCCCGTCTCCACCCGCACAGAACGGAATTCTCACAATTCATCCGTTTTACGGCAACTGACTCAATATAGTCCAGAAATATTAATGCAGGCTCTTCAGATGTCTATAAACGGCTCTACAGAACAAGATTAAAACCAAGCAACTTAAAACTGTTTTTTTTAAACAAGTTTGCAGTGTAACATTCGACCTGACGCGTTCTCTTCGGAAGCACTTTAGTGACCTTTGTCCTGAGATAAAAGAAATAGCCGAGTATCAGCGTTGAACTTTTAACTGTCACTTTTGGATGTTAATAATTTTTTTATTTTTTTTTATTACATTGTCTGTTTAAACATTTCTTTCTGTTCGTCAGAGCAGGGCGTATCTAAATTTGTTTCCGATTTAGTAATAACTCTATCGTATTAATACTATTGTTTTCTTATTATTATTATCTCTGTGCTTATTCCTCTCATTCCTACGCTCACCATTCTCTTTTACATCTTTTATACATCTGCACCTTCGTTTTTTCATATTGAGGAAAATTAGGAAATCCTCACAAAACTAACTAACTAAGTCACAGCGTGGACCTTTAACTGTCCCGGGAGGATTAATTCTCTACATTGACTGTGGTTGAAGTAAAAATATTCCTTTTTGTTCGGAACAGACTGTATTTTAAGATAAAAACCACACTTTTTGCAGAGATTAAGATACTGTAAACAGTGTCCACGGACTCTAGCAGTGCATATTTTATTACTTGTCTACAATTTTGTATAAACCATTGTGTACCAATTTATTGCTTCTTACTCATTCCTACTCCCCTCATTATTTCTTTCCTATTGACTATTATCATGTCCGAGTGCAAAAACTCTAATCAAAATATAGGCAATACCACTAATTCATGGCTTAAACTATCAGGGCTTAAAATTGGTCATTTAAACATTTACCACCTGCTAGGTAAGCTTTCTGAAGTCTCCACCTCCCTCCAACAAAACTTCCACATATTTGGTTTTTCTGAAACCCGTCTCAATGACAAAATTACAGATGACGAAATTAGGATTAATGGATTCACCACCATTCGCAGGGATCCTAACAGACAACATGAAACAGGGCTAGTCATATACATCTCAACATCTCTTCAGTACAGACGCCGTGATGATCTAGAACATACTGGCATTGAATGTTTATGGCTGGAAATAAAACTCCCCAACCTGACCCCCGTTCTAATTGGTTACCTGTACCGAAACCCTAGCTCTTCTGCTGTATGGTTTGACACATTCTCACGAATGATGGACAACGTTTGGGCTTCTTCGAAGGAAATTATTCTACTGGGGGATTTCAATATTGACCTTCACAAACCGAACAACACGTGGAATGATATCACCATCTCATACAACCTCATACAGTTAATCAATCAACCCACGAGAGTAACAGACTCATCATCTACACTAATTGATCATATCTATACGACCTGCCCAGAAAACATTATAGAATGCATAGTCCCACAGACATCATTAAGTGACCACTATCCTATTTGCTGTACCTGGACGAGAAAGGGGTTTCAAGCACCTAAAACGGAACACATCACAGTCCATTACAGGAATTTCAAAAACTTTAACATTCAATTATTCCTACAAGACCTACAAATATCCCCTCTCTTATACGTGTACCAACTTCCGCATCCAGAAGAAGCCATAACATACTGGACACAAACTTTCAACAACGTATTCGACAAACATGTTCCTATAAAGCAGGTTCGGGTCAAAAACATCAGAAAGACCCCATGGATAACCAACGAAATACTATCAACAATGAGAGAGCGGGACGAAGCACATAAGCTCAAAGATTTCAGCAGGTATCGGATGCTTAGAAACAAAGTACAATATCTCATTCGTCAGGAAAAGAAACTACATTTCAGAAAGATGATTCAAGACAAAGTAAACAGCAAAGAAGTCTGGGCAGCCATTAGAACACTAACACACAAATCAAAGTCACTAAACTCTTTACCAAAAAGCTGCTCCCTCACGGCAACTCATTTTAGTAAAATATTCAACTTGTTGACCTCTTTGCAGATGATTGTACTATCTACACTAGTGACAATGACTGCGTGGCACTTGAAATGACTCTTCAAAGCGATGTAGACAATCTAACAAAATGGAGTAATATGAATCGTATGCCAGTAAACACAACAAAAACGAAATCTATGTTGATTACCACCAGACAGAAACTCCTAAGCTGCACCAAAAGATCGCTACAGCTACACGCGGAATCAATACAAATTGAACATGTAACAGAACACAAAGTTCTAGGGATCACGATTGACCAGCACTTAACGTGGAACTCCCATGTACGGAATTTAACCAAACACATAGCACAAAAGACGTACCAGCTAGCCAAAATAAAACACTTCTTAGACGCAGACACTAGACTATTGTTCTACACCTCACATATACAGACACATCTAGATTACTGCACTACACTATGGGATTGTTGCCCTGCTTCCACCTCGAAGAGACTGCACTCCCTGCAAAAGAGAGCAGTGCGTCTGATCACCGATAATCGCACGACACCACACACAAGGACAGGAAAAGAACCCAAAATACTGTCGCTAAAAAAACGTCTTCTCTACAACAAAGCCAAGCTGACTCACACAATTCTATCTAACAATGCCCCGTCGTACCTAAGATCATTGTTTCAAACCAGTAGAAGGGAGGGACAACGATTACATCAGTTACGTCTGCCCAAACCTAGGATCGACCTGTTCAAAAAGAGTCTAGCCTACTCTGGTGCCTACTTATGGAACAGCCTTCCACACCACCTAAAAAGCCTACCTACACAATATTCTTTTAACAAAGCACTTTTCAAACACTTCCTCAACACTGATTATCTACCCCCATAGAAACAGTATTTGCCTGTCAACATCTCATCCATAGGTCAACATTTCTTTTCCTCTTCCGCTCATTTTTGTGTGTGAATAATTTGTTTTATATCCATGTAATATCATTATTATATTCACTTTAAAATATTATTATATAATGTAATGTATGTGTGAATGTACCCACATAATACTGTACTTTAGAAATGTGAGTCGTGAGAATGTACCCGCATACCAAAAATACAGATTAATTGTAGACGGATTGACCGCATGAGTGAGTGTCGGTATACAGAATTTATTTATTTTTATTTATTGTTTTATTTATTTTATTTTATTATTACTTTTTTCCCCCATTTACTAGCTTGTTTGTTTCAAAAAAAAAAACCCTACTCATTTTTTTATTATTATGCTTGCATACTGTAAATGAATGCTGTTATGGTAACTTTATAATGTTGCATGCCTTTAAATTAATGCTTAAAGCATCATGTGGGAATGAAAGGATATAGTATGCAAGATTAATGAGAGTGGAAGGGCAGAATGTTAGACGGGCCTGCGCGCCCAATTCTTTACCCTTCGAAAATAAAGTTCGTTCGTTCGTTCGTTCGTTCGCTCTAACTTTGATCCTTCTTTAACTACTATTATAGAAGAAGATCCTTCGATTTTGTCTGATACACACACTAACTTTAGTGCTACGACTGAATCTATATCCAGTCACGTTGATTGCAACTTCTTTGCTGCAATGACTAGTGTTTTCTCTGCTACATGTACGAACTTAATTGTTAGTACATATCTATACCTTATGAGTTTCTTTACTTTTCTTACTGTGCCGGTTAGCTCAGTATTTTCGTCTTTTACGACTTTTTGTCGCACTTACTGCTTTTCTGTTAAACTCCGACGTAGGTCAAAGTTTACTACTTTCTGCTTTTACATCTTTATGGTATATTTCTTGCTTTTTTCTTTGTCCAGTACACAGGTTATGACTTCAGTTCAATCTTTGAGATGTACGCATTTGTCAACTGCATTTCCTTTGTCTTATGCAAAACCTCAGATTGGCAGCCATCATTACACTCTTGGTCATAATTACACTCAACATGACGTTCGTATTATGTGTATATTCACGACTTTCCCGTCCATCATAACACGCTGATATTCTGCTCAAACACTTTTATCACATTATATAATTATTGATAATTCCAGTTTACTCTGTGCTACTTTCCCTGTTACCCTTTCTTGTGTAACGGAGGAAGGTTTGATTATCACCATACAGGGGTCGAAAGTTTACACGGCCACATTTGATAAGTTAAAATTAACTGTTGTATTTCATAAAATCCTACCTCTACCAAACAGAGATTTTCATTTGTGTTTTTTTCACAGCAAATGCTTGTCCATGAGCGTCAGAGCTGCTATAGTGATTGTTCGAGCTGTTTACAGATGGTAATTATCGCAAGATTTACCTGTTCCAGTGAAGCCTACTGGCAGTTTGACGCTACTCTAGATGTTTTTGTACCTTCGTACTCACAAGATGTTCCAAGACCACTAGAATTTGTCCTTAATGTGTAACTTCTTTAGGACAGTAGACAGTATTAGTATAGTATATTAGAGAGTATTGTATTAGAATATGCTATAACTTCTTTATGATAATATGTTGGTTCATCTTTATGCACTATTGCATTATTATATTGTTCGTATACTACAGTGTTTTGAAATGATGAACGTATGACAATTGTAATGATTATACTATTTTTACTTAACCTATCATTGCGATACATTTCAGTATTGCACATTCTGTTGGAAAAGAAAATGAAGAAAAGAAAAAAGGTATTTTTTCTGACATTGTAATTTTTTTTTTTTTTTTTTTATGTGGGCAGCCCCCTGAGTGTCTGAGCAGCCCTCTTTAGGAAAGCACTGCTCACCTCCATGGCATGAGGAAGGGGCTAGAAAAGGTGCCCTAAACATTGCCTGCTTCACCATTACCTAACCAGCTTACCGCGGTTGGTGGGTACCCTACTTCGGCGGTCGACATATAAGAAAAAGAAAGGACAGATTTTTCCCCCTCATTCTAGGCGCATGGAATGTGCGCACTTTACTTGACAAAGACTTTAACGCAAACAGACCTGAGAGACGAAACTGCCCTGATTGGGAGAGAAACTGGCCAGGTACAACATTGACATAGCAGCACTGAGTGAAACTCGACTTGCAGGCGAGGGCCAACTTTGCGAAAAGGGTGCAGGTTATACATTCTTTTGGAGCGGAAGAGGAACTGAAGAAAGACGAGAAGCAGGGGTTGGATTTGCAATCAAAACAGCAATTGTCAGCAAGTTAGCGGGGGCCCCAAAGGGAATAAATGACCGACTCATGACGGTCAAGATCTCTCTGTTCTATGGAAGAAAATATGCCACCATCATTAGCGCGTATGCACCAACTATGACAAACCAGGATGATGTCAAGGATAAGTTTTACGAAGAACTACATGCAGTCATTGCATCAGTTCCTAAAGCAGATAAGCTCATCATTCTTGGTGACTTTAATGCAAGAGTAGGCTCAGATAACATCTCCTGGAATGGCACTATTGGTAGGTACGGCGTGGGTCGCTGTAACAGTAATGGACTTCGTCTCCTCCAGACTTGCGCAGAACATGACCTCCTTGTCACCAACACCATTTTTCGACTTCCTACCCGCAACAGGACCTCCTGGATGCACCCTCGCTCAAAGCATTGGCACCTAATTGACTATGTAATTGTTAGGAAGAAGGACAGGCAAGATGTCCGGGTGACCAAGTCCATGTGTGGTGCCGAATGCTGGACTGATCATCGCCTCATTGTATCTAAACTTAAAATTCGAATCCAACCAGCCAGGCGCCCTCAGGGGAAGAAAACTCAAAAGAGGCTGGATGTCACCAAACTAAAGAAGACAAAAATCAAACAGTCATTTACTGACACCTTAGAAGACCGTCTCAAATCTATCTCGCTAGACGGCCAAAGTGTGGAAACAAATTGGGCAGCCCTAAGTGAGCAGATCTACAACACTGCTACAGAGGTCCTGGGTCCTTCCATCAAGAAACAAAATGACTGGTTTGATGAGAACTCAGATGATATAAAGCAGATGTTGGCTGAGAAACACCATCTCCATAAAGCATATTTAAATGATCCAAAATCTACATCCAAGAAAGACGCTTTCAACAACATGCGTAGAATCGTTCAACATAAACTACGCCAGATGCGGGATTCATGGCTGAGTAATAAAGCAGATGAGCTCCAAGGCTTTGCTGACAGCCATGACTTGAAAAACTTTTACCTTGCACTCAAAGCGGTCTATGGTCCAACATCATCAGGATCATTTCCCCTCCTTAATGCAGATGGAAAAACACTAATTACAGACAAGGAAAAAATGCTCCAACGCTGGGCTGAACATTTTAATAATATCTTGAACCAGCCATCATCTATTAACGACGAAGCCATCATCCGCCTGCCCCAAATTCCTATAAATGAAGCATTAGATGATGTACCAACTCTGGAGGAAACTAAAAAAGCGATTCGTCAACTATCTAGTGAAAGGCCCCTGGCTCCGATTCAATTCCTGTTGAGGTTTATAAAGATGGCGGTGCAGTTCTGATAGAGAAACTTCATATGATCTTCCAGCAAATGTGGCAGAGTGAAACCATCCCACACGATCTCAAAGATGCCTCAATTATACATCTATATAAACGTAAAGGTAATCGCCAAGACTGCAACAATCATCGAGGCATCTCTATTTTATCAATCGCTGGGAAGATATTCGCCAGAATCCTTTTGAATCGCCTTACGGCTCATCTTGACAAAGGTCTTTTACCTGAAAGTCAGTGTGGATTCCGGAAAGAACGTGGAACCACAGATATGGTGTTCGCTGCAAGACAGCTACAAGAAAAATGCCAAGAACAGCACTGTGACCTGTACACAGCTTTCATCGACTTGACAAAGGCGTTCGACACGGTCAGTAGAGAGGGTCTATGGAAGATCATGGCAAAATACGGCTGCCCAAAGACATTTATCACAATAGTGCAGCAACTGCATGATGGAATGCAGGCTAGAGTTCAGGAAAACGGTGAGCTCTCAGAGCCTTTCCCTGTCTCAAATGGAGTTAAACAAGGGTGCGTACTTGCACCGACTCTGTTCAGTATCATGTTTTCTGCTATGCTGACTGATGCTTTTAGAGACGGGGACACAGGAATCGACATTAGTTATCGTATTGATGGAAAATTGTTTAACCTTAGGAGGCTTCAAGCAAAAACCAAGGTCAAATCACACACCATCAGAGATCTTCTGTTTGCTGATGATTGTGCCCTCAATGCTGGCTCAGAGGCTGATCTGCAGCATAGTGTGGATAGATTCTCCGAAGCCTGCGCCAACTTTGGGCTTACCATCAACACGAAGAAAACAGAAATCATGTACCAACCAGCTCCTGGCACAGTTTATACTGAGCCAGTCATCAAGGTTAATGGTGAGAAACTGAATGTTGTGAACAGATTCACATACCTTGGTAGCACACTATCCCAGAACATTGTCATTGATGATGAGGTGAACACCAGGATCTCCAAAGCCAGCAGCACATTTGGCAGACTATACACCAACGTTTGGCATCGAAGTGGCATTAGTCTACAGACAAAGCTGAAGGTGTACAGAGCTGCGGTGCTTCCAGTGCTGCTATATGCATGTGAAACATGGACTGTATACAGGCGCCACGTAAAGAAGCTAAACCACTTCCATACAGTCTGTCTCAGGAAGATAATGAACATCAAATGGCAAGACAAGATCCCGGATACCGCCGTTCTTGACAGAGCTGGTATCCCTAGTATTGATACTATTCTGATGCAGTCACAAATTCGCTGGGCAGGTCATGTAGTCCGCATGCCAGGCCATCGACTGCCAAAGATACTCTTTTATGGTGAGATGCAGAAGGGTAAACGCTCCCATGGTGGCCAAAAGAAGCGCTTCAAAGACACGTTAAAGACGTCATTGAAAACCTTTGACATAAACCCAGACACATGGGAAGCTGCTGCGCAAGACCGAACTGCTTGGCGCACATCTCTTCGTAAAGGTGCAGCGGCATGCGAATCATCCAGAAGAGCAGCAGCGGAACAGCGGAGACAAGCTAGAAAGGACCGTGAAATAAAACCTTCACATGAAGCAAACATTCCCTGCCCACACTGTCCAAGATCTTTCCAGGCCCGCATCGGGCTCTTCAGTCACCTTCGTACCCATAGACTAACCTAACATATTCTTAAATAATTGGATGAACAGAGTGGTCTTCATCACCCGTGATGGACGAACAACCAACCATACTTGATATATTTCATATTTCTTTGAAGTTGTTGAACTGCGTATGCTTATCTCCTTATCTTTCTATACTTCATTTCTTTTGTACTTTACACTTACTTCTATCCCTCTTTTGTTCATTTTTGGTTAACATGACTTAACATGGTGTATCCTTATGTGTAGATATTAGGATTGCATCGACCTCAAATGTTTTGTTCGATGTAATTTTTTTTTCCAAAAACAATGATGTTATCATTTTTTCCCCGGGGGTCAGTGTAGTCTGTTAAGTCATATTTTAATTAAGGGGAGTTAAGCGTTTAAGACTTGTATGTACATATCGGATTTTTGTAAACACGCTAGAAAACACGCTCTGTGTGATGATGATGATTTTTTAGTTGGGAGCTGTATACTCAGTAATTTTTGAACTCAGCTCTATTGTCTAGGTGTTAGTTTGCTTTTTTTAAAATAACATAAGGAAATTGGTTAAATGTTCTATGATATAGGTTGTAATAGAAGGCGGATGAACTCTGCTCACATCTCAAGCTGCGAGTTCGCGCTTGAATAGATTTTCATTGAGCGATGGTCTCTCGCGGTGAGTCCGCGGATGTAGAGTGTGTTACTGAGCGGTACTGAAATACGATATTTTTCGTGACAGTACGATTCGGGCAGAGCTCCAAAATGGATGTTTGACCATTTGGTCAGCGTGTCCCGGGAATAGAATATATTTTGGTGAAAAGGAATATGTAATAATTCCAGAATATTGAGAAAAAAGAACATATTCATATTACTTCTAAGCCATGGATTATTACGGCTTACTTATCATGTACTGTGCACGCAGTTGTAGATTGAAAGAGAACATATTCATGTTACTTCTAAGCAAGGATTATTACGGCTTACTTATCATGTACTGTGCACGCAGTTGTAGATTGAAAGAGAACATATTCTTATAGCCAGGGATTATAACGGCTTACATGTATACTGTTGATGCTTCTTGTTTGATGTGAACTGTGTTACCTTGACGTCCTTGTGACTGTGTAGTTAATAAACAGTGTAGAAACGTTACTAGTTTGTTCTTTCTTTACTGTCTATAACCTAGTGTCTTCTTGTCACATAGCTGTGTGTGTGTGTGAGTGTTACGGTAACTTATATTTCTCAATATAGGGAGGTGCAAGATTGTCTTATACTAAATTATAGTCGTATAGATAGGCTGGATTAGAGAAACTACTCAGTCCAGAGACAGATCTTCTCCTTAAACTATCCACTCTTGAAAATCTATTTCTTACACGTTTACTTCTCACGTATTATCACCATCCCCTATACTCAGGCGGGAACTTACATAACTTTAAAATCTATCTAAGCACGACAGTCACCATGGAAAACTACAGGCAATTACCGCAAACAGGCAGACCACCGCCTAGATATCGAAATGTCCCAAGATGTCTCAATGACTATGTTTTGTATTGACAATGACCCTGTCTGTCATTAGTGATGTTTGAGTTTCAGTGTTTTTTTTTTAAATTCAAGAAAGGGAGATAATGTAGTGTCTTATATTTAAATATGCGGAGAGAGTTACGGGACTTGGGAATAATGGCCGTTGTGAGATGTTAGACATGTTTGTATCTCTATGTGTAATAAATGTTAAGAACGACAAGAGTCTAGTATTATTTTATTTAGTGGACTAAGATAGAATACCACACTGCTATTCCGAGCAAAAATATAGTTTGAGATTTTGATGAGATAACGTATGGAACCGTGAGATTGCTGTCGAGAATAACAGTCCGATATCTAATCAGCCAAACACTTTAACAACTTTAATACTCAAATCCTTCCGTGAGTGACACAGCTGGTTTACAGAGTAGAGTTAAATAAGAAAATAAGGGGTAGTGGCAACCAATGATAAGGAGGTAGAAGGTTGGAAACTCCTCAAATGAGCGAGTTTCGAGAAAGAAATGATAATTCTTCAACGTTTAATTTCAGGAAGAATTGGTGTATGGTTAGATATAAATAACATTGTAGGATGTACAGTATAAGTGGAGTTAATTGTAGTTTAATGTGTCAAGAAGTGAGTTGATCAAGTTTTAGCCTTCTTCTGCTTAATCTAGGAAAACGTAGGATGGACAGAATGTAGGAAAAGTTAGAGAGACAGAAAGCTCTGGATCGTCTGATTAAAAGAAGATATAGATGAAAAGGATGGTTAGAAGACAAGAATGAGGAAAGGATGTACGAACCCAAAACACAAAAGCCCAAATTGTATCAGTTTGCTAAGAAAATGTTGAGAGTCCAGAAAGCTTGTGACGTCATCCTCTGTCTTAGGTTTGGAATTGGCCTTTATACAGAAGCGGTAAATTTGATCTGACATACACGTCAGCCAAGTTAGTATATACACGTAGGACCAAAGGTTAGAGCTAGACATGACTTCACATCTGTAACTGTCGTCAGCCTACCAAATACAAGTTGTCCAGTTATACCTAAGGCTAGAGTTTGAGTTAAATTACAAAATTAATTATGTACATATCATGCCATATTTGTGTCAGATAATTCTTACTTGTGTTAGGAAGTAACTACATAAATAGTGGTTTCACGGAGAGGACAATGTCTAAGAATTAAGATGTTGAAATGGAAGGAAGCAAGTTAAATCAAGATACCAATAAGGCCTATCTGTGATTCAACAGATCATTCACTATGCGAAGAAGAAGTTCTAGAATGTATTAAACACGATGACTGTATTGTAAATCATTATATCTTAAATATGTAAGGGTTCTTGTTAACTTTAAATGTCATTGTTACTGGTTTCCTGTCAAGTCTGGCCATATGACAATGACATCTGATGACGGACACAACCTGACATCTAGTCTAGGGGAACTCCTAGAATGGAGACTACCCTAGGACCTTATATTGCTGCAGGTTCAAATCTGTCTAATGAGCATCAGAAGCCTGTGATAGTCACCCATGAATCCCAGAAAACTGAAGGATGGAGCATAGGCCTTCAACAAACACATACCAAGTCTTCCTGTCCTGTGCCATCCGCTCAAGTTCTTTCCATGTTTTCATAATTTTCACCTGTTTCCAGTTCTCTTCTCCGTGTGTTTTTTGGTGTACCTCTGCCTCTCTTTCACTGTAGATTCCTGAACAAGGACTGCCTTCTAATGCCATGGGGTGGAATATACTACTAACAGACCTGTCAATGTGTAGAATGGACATTACTTGAGACATAGAGTC
This sequence comes from Oreohelix idahoensis, assembly GCA_024509875.1. NCBI lineage: Eukaryota > Metazoa > Mollusca > Gastropoda > Stylommatophora > Oreohelicidae > Oreohelix > Oreohelix idahoensis. The sequence continues at coordinate 738,918 of JAMPIV010015043.1, read as the reverse complement.
GGACACACATTGTGCACCATGATCAGACAAAAATTTTTTTATGAAAACCTAAACGAGAAAAATCGTTATTGTGGTTAATGTTTCTGGTGTTATCCAGTCTTGCTTCTTCCTTTCCTGGAATCCCAAGCATGATTTGCTGCTTTCCTTGTATATTGTTGAAATGGTGTTGAAATTCTGGTCTATATCATCAGTCAATGTCTTTTCCTGACTTTTGGCAAATTGATTTCGTTTCTTTATGTCGGCCGCAAAAGCTTTTCTGGTAAGGGAGTCCTTCAATTTGCTGATGTCAAACCTTTTCTGTGTAGTTACAGTTGGTCCAGCCCTTCTTAGTTTCACTTTCAGTTTTGCTACTACTAAATGGTGATCACTTCCCACATCTGCACCTCTTCTTACCTTCACATCTTGTAATGCATGTCTCCATCTACTGTTAACCATGATGTGGTCTGAGATGCAAAGAATTAACCAGAGTTGGGGCACTGTACGAAGGATGGCCACCGACCGAGCACAGTGGAATCAATTTGTTGTTGCCCTACAAGACGCCACTAGGCGTGATGGCCACTGACTGCTTTGACGGTTGGCGGCTAAGGATCAAAGAAAGAAGAAGAAATGAGAAAAAATTAGCCATAGAGCATCTGCAACATCAGCAGATGAAATGTTCTTAAGAGGTATAGCCTCTGGCCACCTAGTACACATGTCAATACATGTAAGAATGTATTTGTGTCCTCTGGCAGAACTGACCGATAAAGGACCGATAATATCGATAGACATTTTCTCAAAAGGACGAATAGGAATGTCAGCAGCTTGAATAGGCGCTGAAGGATACGGACCACGTACCTTAACTTCTTGACATGTTGTGCATAAGCGACAATAGCAATAGATGGTCACATACCTATGAAGACCTGGCCCAAAAAAAGAAAAATGTACCCCAGATTTAGTGCGTGAGAAGCCACTATGACCAGCACACTGAAAGTCGTGAGCATGTCGTAAGATACGTACTCTTATGTCTGAGGTACCAAAATTTGAGATCGTACGGATGAAGTAGAATCACGTACCATTCTAACAAGTACTCCATTCTTAAGTAAGAACCAATGTGTAAGGTTCGTCTCATGACTTGTATTATTATTTTGAGCCAACAAAAACAATTTCCTTAATGATGCATCCTTTTGTTGTAGCTCAATAAAAGACTCTCGTGAAATAATAGAGCTAGCATCATCATTACGTAAATCGTGAGTTATGGCAGGTGAAACCTGTAAAATCTCCTGAGCCTGTGCTCTAGTTGTAACTGCATAAGCAGCATGTATGTGTTGCTGTTCCCAGATAGTAACCTGTTGTGGAGTACACTCTTTAACCCCATGGAAACGACCGACAATCAAATCAGCTATTGGTGACGGGAGCATGCAGGATTGTATATTACCTGTAAAAAATGGCGTAGCAATGTGTATGATGGCAGTTGGAAATGTCTCAACTGTACCACCGAATGTAATGCATCTTACCCTTTTACCTGTAGCGCAAGATGGGTGAACTAGGGATTGCTTAATCCCAACAGTTGAGCAACCTGAATCGAAAAGTACAGAGACAGGAGCATTATTCGCCAATCCTCTGTGTAAGGTAAGAGAGCCAGTTCCGTCGTGGGCAGACATGGCCTGAAGAGTTGGGAGACGATGACTGCAACTCAAAGTCGTAATAGCATCAGGCTGACATAAAGTTGTGCACCCAGGGCACTGAGATGCCTGCTCGAAATCAATGGAATATGAGGATGCATTATGAACATTACTACCGTCACCCTGATCTAAATTTGTTTGAGAATCATGCTGAGCTGAATTAGCACGACGATGCGACCTATCATTTAAAGATCTACTTCTACCTCTAGATCGATTTTGACTATTATCCCTGAAATGGTTATTGTTTTTTTTAAGTTTTGCCTCGTTTTAGCGAGGCGCGTCCCGTTCAACCTAGTCGGGTATATTAAGACGCATGTTCAAATATAAAAGACCGTTAGGTCTGGGGTTTAATTTATAATGGTTATTGTTATGTCCGCTATTGGGATTATTACTCTGATTTGAACCCCAATTTGAATTAGCGTGATAATTATTTTCCCTTTGACCAAAATATCTGTTTGAAGAATTTCGTTATTCATGAGAAAAACTAGATCGTGATTGCCAATCACTACTGTAATTATTTCTTCTAAAATTTCCTGAATTATTTCTATTAAAATCTGATGGCATATTAGACTGCCTCCAGTTTTGTTGTGCTGGAGAACTATGACGGAATGGTTTCCCTTTGAAAGAATTAAAATTTTTATAGTCTCCCTTTCTAAAGTTTTGATCAGCACTATGAGATCGAGTTCGAAAATGATTTCTGTGCTGCATAGCGGAGGCCACAGGTAACCCTTCTCTGACATGAGAATGGCTGACAGTCATATTTGGATGCGCAGTTACAAATTATTGACAGAATTGTTCCATATCCTTTAAATTTGTAGGTTTCCGTTCATTTAGAAAAGAAAGGAATGACGCATTGACCGAAGACATGACTTTATCGCAAAGCACTAGGTCGACGACAGCTTCATAAGTATGTTCAGTTTTATAGAGTTCAACCCACCTATCAAATGTGAGGTGTATATTTGGTATGAACTCAGTGAAATCATTTCCGGTTTCTGGTAATAAAGATTTGAAATTGAGACGATATCCGTCCTCATTAAGTTGATATTTCCGAAGTAGAGCAGCTCTGACAGCATCGTAGTTGTTTTTGTCAGGTCCTTGCAAAATATTAACTGTTGTTATTGCTTCACCTGAAAGCAGCTCCATCAGACGTGCACAGTATTCCTTATGCGCTTCGCATACCGTCTGGAATCTATTTAAATAAAATAGTATATCTTCGCCTGGTGACTTAAATTGTGGCAATCTGATCTTGAAATACCAAGAATTTCCTTGTGAGAGGAATCCTAATTATCATGAGCAGTGTGAGAATTATTTCAGTTCATTAACTTGAGTTTTTCAAGTTCTAAAGACATCAGCTTTTGCTCGTGTAGTCTTCTGTTTTCCTTTTCAGTAGCCTCCATCTGAAGTCTTTTTTTCTTCAGCTGACATTTGAAGTCTTTGTTTATCAGCTTCTAATTTCCTGTCCTCAGCTTCTATTTCCATCCGACGTTTCTGCAATTCATATTGCTGAGCCTTTTCATATTCGACCAATGCGAATTGTTTTAACTCCTCAGTGTCAATTCCTAAAGATTTACCTTGTTTAATAAAGTAATCTAAATTCGACATTTTGTCTACTTTTATGAGTATTTTACTTACTTAGTGAAATAATTTTCTCAAATGGTTTAAAATGTATCTTCTACTTAATATGTGACAAGTTCCTGTCCATAGAACCTGTATAATAAATTCCTAATTATTATTAATATCAAAAACTATTTTACATTGTTACCTAGATACAAATAATGCATGCACTAAACAGAGAATAACTATTAAGTCATATAAGTAGAAAATACAAGGAACATATAACATAGAACACTAATATAAGAAAGAAAATTGTGGACATATTAAGAAAGGCTCACGCATCACATGTGATAGTGGTACAAAATATATAAAAATGAAGACCACTTATCTGCAAAAGAAAATCCCGCAAGACTAGCGATGATGGATCTCGGTTGTTATATGGTGAGCCATAACAAACATGCTGCAGTCCATAGTCGACTCTATCTTCTTGTAGGTACTGATAACCGGATCGCTGGAGGTCGACGAGGTCAACCTTTACGGTGACAACATCAAATAATGCAGTGTCATAGTTAGCGTCGCCTTGAAAGATTATTGCATCTTGACATACAGAGACCTCTTGTTTATAACATCCTTTCTTGGAACTTGATGTATTGAGCTTGACAAACGAATCTTGAAAAGGAAATTTCTTTTCCCCTATGACTGGGCACCAGATATTACCCCCATTAGTATAGTGTTGGGGTATTTTCGGCCGACACAATGACCCAAAAAGGAGATCTCTCTGAAACCAACATGGGCTTTAGACGGTTTAGCCGTCAAGTTGTGAGAACGAAGGGTGAATAGCAAAGAACATAAACCACTAAAATGATCATCACAAGAGTTGCTAAAAAGACAGATATCATCGAGATATGCAATCACATCATCACGATGAGATAGGATACGACGCATCATGCATACAAAAGTAGAAGGAGCGTTAACAAGTCCAAAAGGCATACAGTTCCATTGGAACAGACCTCGAGGGGTAGAGAAGGCAGTGAGGGGTTTGGCGTGCTCTGTAAGAGGCACAAACCTATTCGTGTACTCCACTATCCAACCCCTCTTCACTTTCAAGCTCAGGTGGAAAAAGAATTGGATAATATGTTACGACTGAACATAATTGAATCTTCAATGTCGCCATACTCTTCTTCTATGGTCATCGTTAAGAAGAAGGATAATAACATTCGGATTTGTGTGGACTATCGTAAATTAAATCACGTCTCTATGTTCGATGCTGAACCAATGCCCCTGTTGGAGAATTTACTTATTAAACTTTCTAAGTCAATATTTTTCACAAAACTCGATTTATCTAAGGGGTATTGGCAAGTGCCTCTTACAGAGCACAGCAAACCTCTCACCGGGGCGTCTTTAGTGCAAATTTATGATGGAACTCTACACCCGGTGATGTATGTGTCCAGAAAATTAACTTCAACAGAACGAAACTGCTCTGTACTGGACAAAGAACTGTTAGCCATGGTCGGGTCCATCCTAAAATTACAGCGATTCTTGCTTGGCGCACATTTTTTCGTGGAAACTGATCAACGGGCCGTTACGGCTCTTCAAAATAATCTAGTGTTGATAGACGTACATGTGAGCGCAACTAAATAAGTTGTATATGTTTATTTATTTACGCGCCGTCAGACACAACACTTGAACAAAATAGCGCGACACGGTGCGATTGGTTTTTGTTGCCAAACAGCGATTACGCAGTACGAAGAGATCTCTATAAAGTCTGTGGTTGAAGACAGACGTCTTTTGACGGAGATTATTGGAAGTCTTACCCAAAGTCGTGGGAAGACTCAATGAAGATATAATATTACACCTCCCCTGTGTGGAGCGTTTGCTCTAGCCAACACCTGGCTTGATTATGTATCACATTTGATACCGTATTTATTCTATGACAAGATTTGGTAGAACTTCAACACGTCTCATCATGGCGTGTCGCTAGTGTGCCCATTTCCCTGCTAATTTTTATTTGGATCGTACTTCAATATAGTTCCAGGGTTTCTTTCCTAAAACCCTTCGTGTTATTCAAGCTCCGTTATAAAATACCCAGAATACTAGAACTGCTCACCGCAGAGCTCTCGCCGTCCTTGAGATGTCGGCAGTCAGAGAGTCGGTCAAGTTCATGATTGATGCCATGCACTAATGAAACGTATCTTGATGCAATGCAACTGTAATATATTGTATAACTGAAGATGTATATCTTTGATGGATCTGTCTACGTCCAATAAATCGTCGTTGATGTCACATACCATGGGTTCAGTTCAGATGCCTTGTACCATGGTCAACCTTCATGACCCCATCATCATAACGATGTTTGTCTGTTTACCATTGGCTCATCTACACGGCCCACCATTAGTTACTCGCGTTATCTAAAATCTATCGGCCATGAACTATAAGCCAGAAAATACCACAACACTATAATAAAGGTGGTAACATCTGGTGCCCAGTCATAGGGGAAAAGAAATTTCATTTTCAAGATTCGTTTGTCAGGCTCAATACATCAAGTTCCAAGAAAGGATGTTATAAACAAGTGTTCTTTGTATGTCAAGATGCAATAATCTTTCAAGGCGACCTAACGATGACACCGCATTCTTTGATGTTTTCACCCTAACGGTTGACCTCGTCGACCTCCAGCGATCCGGTTATCAGTACCTACCAGAAGATAGAGTCGACTATGGACTACCTCTGCCTCTCTTTCCCTGTAAATTCCTGAACAAGGACTGCCTTGTAATGCTATCAACAGGATTTCTCAATGTGTGTCCTATCCATTGCCAGCGTCTTCTTCTCAACTCATGTTCCACTGGCACTTGTCTGGTTCTTGTAATCAGTTCCACTTTTGTGACTTTGTCATATCATTTCTGTCCTTCTATTCTACGCAAGGAAATAAGAATATAACCTTGCAAATTTGGAGACTAAAACAGACTGCAGTGCAATGTCAAAGTAGCAACTCCAAAAGCCAGAGAAGAATATGATAAGATTCTGAATGAGGTGAAAGGATAAAGGATTTGGGCATCTTCGAAACTCTTGAAAAAAACCCGACTTTTAAATACAAAAACCATAATCCTAGGAATCAGAACACCCGTCATAAGAGGGATTCTAAAGTAACCCCGACCATATGTTCAAAGCATCTAATCTAAGTTGCTCTATCCATTCATCTGTGCCAGGAAATTGTATTCCCAAACGTTATTTGGGGTAAGTTGTACATATATTTTACAGTGTAAATTTAACATGTTTGTACTTGGTAGTGGTTATTCAAGTCAAAAGAGGCTGGCAACCTTAGTATATGAAAATAGTATATTCATAAACCCCCACAGCAAATGCTGGTGTTTGCTTCATGCTAGTTCTCGCACGGAATTGAAAGCATAAGTAACCCCAGACTCAGAATGGAGCAGTGAGGAGTGATGATTACATCACATGTGCATAGTGTGTATATTATAATTTTGTGAGATATGTACTTTGATAATGTTAGTCCAGGCACGCACCATCGCACTCGCGCTGTCCAGACTCATTTTACGCATTAAGTTAACCTTAAGCATAACGGTGATTTCTAATCATATTCCCTGAGTAATGATATATATGCTCCGGGAGAATGCAATTTCAGAGAGAGAAAATTGTTGGACCGACAGCAAAAATAGGCGTCAGTTTAATCTTCCGACCACTATGTACTTAGTAGAAAAGCTTGTTCATTTTATTTTCTCTTAAGTTCTGGTACGAGACCAGTTGGTATTAAGAGTCGTCGCCACATGTTTGTGATTCAAGAGCTGGGGTTCGACACTAACTACCTACATTGGACGAGTTGTGAAGATACCTACCTTGACCTTAGGAGTTAAGCTCCTCTGGAAGTTTCTAGAGAAGTGCCCTCATCTTTAAAGACTTGATGGAACAACAGCAGCAGACGTACTCTTCAAGTCAAAGCTAAGTGCTTATTAAAAGACAACAGAACGGACATTAACATTCCCCTATCAAGTCCAGAAACATGGACGATGAATAAGCATTTGGAAGAAAGAATTGAGGCTCTTGAAATGTGGATATATAGAAGAATGGGGCGTATCTCATGGAAAGAGATGAAAACAAATAAGCAGGTCCTAGAAAATCTAGGTATGAAAAGAGAACTAATGAGGGAGGTCAAAGTTCGACAGCTAAAATACTTTGGCCACATAAAAAGGCATAACACCTTGCAGAAGACCATAACAGAAGGGAGAGTTGAAGGCAAACGTGCAAGGGGAAGACAGCGCTATAAGTGGGAAGACAACATCAAGAGATGGACAGGAAAGAGTCTGTCAGAGTGCACCATCAAGACAAGAGACAGAAGACGTTGGAGATCCATTACAGCCAACCTTCGTTGTGGAGATGGCAACTGATGATGATCAAGTCTCCATGAATATACTTTTTATCTAAATTTCACCCTCCCCCCCCTCCCCCATTCATATTTATTTTAAACTGTTAAAGAAAAATTGATTATTAAATTTGTTGCATGTTATTTTACAAATTCATAATTGATTCAGTTATTATAGATAGCATTACACAAGTATGAATCAGTATATATATATATATATATATATATATATATATATATATATATATATATATATATATATATATATATATATATATATATATATATATATATATACACACACACCGATGCAGCCAATAATAATAATAATTTCGCTGAATTAAATCGGATGGGGGCTTGAACGAGCTAAATCATACAATATACATCTTCATAAAAGGCAGCGGGTCATTAACTAACGTTAACCTTCTCAGCATTGTTCTACTGAAATATCTTTAGAACTCTTCCTTGATGTGGAAGCATCATTCTCCTTCTATCTACAACTCTGCCAAGAGTAATCTTGGGTGAAGGTAGACACCCTTGAAGATCCACATTAGATACTCAAAGGTTTGGCCACTGTTGGAGCACTACTGCAGAGCAAAGGGGAGGCATCCGGTGACACTGGCCATCCAGCTTCTTGAAGCTGGACCTCTTAAAGTGAAGGGGTTCTAACACAATGCTCCACTGAGGCAGAATCTGCTATGGGATTAACCTTTGACATTTTAACTAAGCAATTATTATTGTGAATATTTGGAAAAACAGAGAAACGGTAAAATAGTTTTAAACCTCGTTATTTATCACGTTAGTTCTTCCTTCTGAATTTGTTCGGTCCTTAAGGAGCATAGACCACCGCTGTAGTAGTCCCCGTGCAAGAATCTTGCTCCACAGCACACATTTGTTCTAGCATTGTCTCGTTCCATTACAACTTGTTATTGTATGATGTAGTTGTACAACCTTACCTTCATCATCATCATCAGTTGCCATCTCCACAACGAAGGTTGGCTGTAATGGATCTCCAACGTCTTCTGTCTCTTGTCTTGGTGGTACACTCTGATAGACTCTTTCCCGTCCATCTCTTGATGTTATCTTCCCACTTATAGCGCTGTTTTCCCCTTGCACGTTTGCCTTCAACTCTCCCTTCTGTTATGGTCTTCTGAAAGGTGTTATGCCTTTTTATGTGGCCAAAGTATTTTAGCTGCCGAACTTTGACCTCCCTCATTAGTTCTCTTTTCATACCTAGATTTTCTAGGACCTCCTTATTTGTTTTCATCTCTTTCCATGAAACAACCTTACCTTAGCCGTCTCTTATGACATTCATAGTGGGAGCACTCTGTCTCATCAGAGACTCCAGGTAATCAGACAGAAGTATCAATTCTCTATTGTTCTTTATGTTACTCGTTTTCTTTTTAATATCAAGTCTACCATGTGTTTTTATCATTGTCTGTCTATCTGCTTGTTCTAAACTAATTACACATGCAGTATATCAATGTTATTGCTTCAGAAGTATTCGTCTCAATAAACGTTTTTCTTGCCCTTATCTGAATGATCATTCCCTTATAAGCGTAACTGTGGTCCACCCATTTGTCTAGTTTCATAAACTGAACCTTGACACCATTGTTCTTAATGCATTACGTTACCACTTAAGATAAAAAGAAAATCTTTCATATTAATATGCTAAAAGACGTTCATACTCGTTCTGAGCATTTGCAGGCTATTTTTCATGATCTTGATGACAATGTAGTTAGTTCTTGTCATTATTCGAGTTTATCTGTGATTCAGGAGGAGGGATCTTCTTTTCCTGATATTCACATGTCATTACCTTTACCTGCTCTGATTGCTTCAGAATCTTGGCGAGATGTATCTATTTCTCCTCCTTTAACCTCACAACAGAATCGACAGATTTATAATCTTCTAGAATCTTTTTCTGATGTTCTGACTGATTTGCCTGGTCGAACATCTGTGATCTGTCATGATATCATCCTCACAGATGATATACCCGTTTACGCCCCTATCCAGTTCCTATTCATTACCAGAGTAGGACAGCTCAAGAACTTGATCAAATGTTAAGTTTAGGAATTATCGAGAACAGCAATTCTCCATTTTCCTCTCCTCTAGTCATTGTACGAAAAAAAAGATAACAACATTAGATTATGTGTGGATTATAGAAAATTAAATGCTAAGACATTTTCTGATAGTGAACCACACCCACTTCTTGACGACTTACTTACTCGTCTAGCTACAGCTACTTTATTCACAAAAATAGATCTCACAAAGGGATATTAGCAGATTCCGTTAACGGATCAAGCCAAACATCTTACTGCGTTTTCGACTCCACAGGGATTATACCAGTGGAACGTCATGCCTTTTGGGCTCATGAACGCACCTGCAACATTTATTCGCATGATGCGAAAAATATTGGCACATAGATCAGATATCACTATGTACATCGACGATATCTGCTTGTTTAGTTCATCGTTTGAAGAACATTTCATAGGACTAAGTTCTTTGTTGGATACTTTACGATCACACACTTTGACTGCAAGACCTACTAAAGTTCAAATTGCATTTAAGGAAATTACTTTCCTTGGTCAAACCATTGGTTCCGGTCGCATTCAGACTTTACCTCAGAATGTTTTAACGATTCTTAATCTATCTATCCCTACTACTAAGAAACAGGTTCGAAGTTTGTTAGGATTAGTCCAATACTACAGTAGATTTATCCCTAACTTGTCTACTATAACAGCTGTATTATCTTCCCTCTTGCAGAAAAGAATGCGTGCAAGGGTAAGTTGGTCTAATGAATGCAATACCGCGTTTCATAAAATACTAGATATTTTTTCTAAACCTCCTATCTTGAGGTTACCATATATTACTAAACTTTATGTTCTTCGTACAGATGCGAGTAACTTCGGCTTGGGTGCTAGTCTCCTTCAAGACCATGATGGAGTGTTACACCCTACATTGTTCATCTTAAGAAAGCTCACTGAAACGGAGAAAAAGTATTCAGTCATTGACATAGAATTGCTTGCAGTGATCTGGTCGATTCAGAAACTAGAACGATTTTTACTGGGCGCACCTTTTGTCATCCAAACGGATCAGAAGGCTGTGGCTGCTCTCAGACGCGCCAATCACAAGAATGCGAAATTGGAAAGATTCTCCATTTTGCTCCAACCTTTCAATTTTTCGATTGAAGCGATTCCAGGGTCAGAGAATGTGGTGGCTGACTCTTTATCTCGTCACCCGTCTTCAACACCCGATGACAAGTTATTATTAAAATAAACTGCACTGCGTATATGACTGTGCTTATCATTCTGGTTGACTCCTAAGATATCAAACGTTACATATTGTCTGACAAAGACTAATTGGAGTATTGATCACGTCTCATATATACGGACATATGTACTTTTCGTTATATCTACATCATTATATTAGTTGATCACGTATACAACTCTCCAAAGGTATAGGATACCGCGTTCACGGATTATGTTACGTAATACAAGTATTGTACGATGATACACTTCGGCATTTTACATTTGCATTGATGAATTCCACTTTCGTACCTAATGTATGTTGGTACGTAACAGACTATCGTCTTTATACTTACGATGATTCGTCAGGAACTACAGCAAGTTATTTCGACTTACTTTGATGCCTGATGATGGTACTTCCATGTTTACGTTGATGGACTTTGGATTGTGTCCACAGAGATCTACCACTTGATACGGTGCAATCTACCCGCACTACCTGATCAAACCTTTACTTGACTATTTGATACGTACACCGTCCGTGGTGTCTACTTACTTCTTAGGATTCGATAAAGCGGAATTAACACTTGGTACGTGTCCAATTTCATGTACATTTGGTACTTTCACGGAAATAACATTGAATAAGTCGTGAATGGAACTCTGTACTTCTCAGGATTATTCAACAAGATATTCCTCTGAGCTCCATACTATTGAACATTAATTATTTTAGATTCCTATAATGTGACATTGATTAATAATATATAGAATGTTAACTTCTTTGTTTATTTTAATTTTTCATATTATTATTATATTTATATGTCATAATTCTATGATATTTTACTTTTATTTGACTTAATTGTATATTAATTAAGAGTTAGGTATATAATTCATGGTTTATTTTCTTTGGTACATGCTATCCACCCTTATTTTCTTATCTATGTTTACTCTAGCTAACTTATTTACTTACCACTTTTTTACTTTTTCTTGACTTTTGTGTCGATCTTCTAATATTTTCTTTTAGTATTACTTGGCTTTGCTAATTTTCAGATTATACTATAGTAGTTTAATTAACTAGCTTTATTTAGTTAACATTACCTACACATAGTTCCATTACAGTTACATTTTATTAATTTGATTAATTAACTGCAATATCATCTTATTTTGAAAATTTTTGTTCACACACTTATTAGCTAATTATGTTAAATTATGCTATACTAGATTGACTGCTGACGATTTTTTTCGTTTGTTAAGTTAGTATTTATTACATATATTTTCCTTGTGTGACATACTATGATAGTGACAACGACCTTAGACACTGTTTTATTGTAAACACCTCTGGCCGTATGTCATAAATTTTTTTTCTCACTCCGATTTTTATTTGATTTTTTAACCCAGTCGGGCGGAGAAACTGTTAAGGTATTATTATGTATGTTACGTGTTGGCCTCATTTAGATTTGTTACCAGTTTAAATTTACGCGCTAACATTTCTATCTGAAGTCAACATGATGTATTTTACATATAAGATATTGCTGGTGAACGCGATTATGTGTTGACATCACTAGGGAACCATGACGTAATGAGGTACTGCACTAATGCATGCAAACGGTCTTTCTTGGCCTTTCGTCGTTTGAATCCGTCTAAGCAAGACGTGGATTATTACTGCACCCAAAGTTATTAAAGTTTACAGATCTCCCACGTGGCTTATAATGAAACGAAGGTCGCCACTTTTATTCTACATGATGCAGTATTTGGGCATCCTATATTGATGAGCATTTTGATGAAGAAGGAAGTTCAGGGAGTATAATTATAATATTTGCCATCGCCAGCTGTCGGTTATCACTACTTCAATGAGTCCGCTTGCCGGCATTGCTAGTATACAGGCCTGACATGTGACGATGAAGCACTGAATATAGGAGACTGATTTGATGTATGTATAAGATGATTGCCATGAACTTGTTATGATGCCTCGTCATTAAATGTATTTTGTCCGTGGACCCTACCACGAATATTGTTGTGAAGTTCAATCAAGTTGAGACATTGTTGTTGGACACCCACATCGCAAGAAACATCAATTAGCACGATACTCTATTAATTCTCAAATCCCCAATGTAACAATTACTCACTTACTTTAACAGCCTGCTCATGCCGTGAAGTTAATGGGGAGAGAGAGGAGAAGTTTTGGCCTGGCCAAGTGTGTCGCATTTGCTGCTGTGAGTTCGTGTTGTTGTAGATTTTCTGTGATGTCTATTTATCTTCCTATTGGTCCTTCCCGTGCTTTGAAGCAGATCTTCTACTAGTTGTAGATGCGTGGTGATAGTTTATCGGGATACATTCTCATGAGATGGCTAAACTACTTAATTTTCTTTTCTGCTTTGTTTTTGGTGGAGATTGAAGTTCCTTCATATTTTCTGGTGTCTTCATTTCTCATTATGTTGGTCCTGGAAACATTAATAAGTTTTCATACGCTGCTCATCTCAAATGATATGATTTTTATCCCATGTCTTTTCTAAGGCAAAGTCTTCCGTGTTCTTTCCACACGTTCATCACATCATACAGAAATGCAGGGGAGGTCTGGCAGCCCTTAAACAATAGGCCGCCGCGCATCTGGAGCTGAGACTATATTTCTTCTTTATCATCAGCTAGTCGTCTCGGTCATTGAGTATGGACCGGGAATACTCACGCTGTCAGTTACACAATGTGAACGACTAGAACGCATTCAAAATGTCGGGATGCGCATAGTCTTCGGCTGTACGCGAGATACTAGCATGTACCAATGAGGTACGTGCTTGGAGTGCTGTCGGTTAGATCCAAATATGCGACGGTCCAGGTAAAATCGTATATGCGAGTAACCACTGACAAAAGGCATCCCCTGTATGGGAACATAGCTGACATCAAACGAGCGAGAATAGAGAGGATGATGTCATGAATGGCGCAGGCAGAAGCGACTATTAGTCAGGTGACTACAGTTGAAAAATAAATTCAAGGAGGAAGAGTGGAGTAAGCCATATGGGAGCTGGATGAACTACCAGCAAGTCAACATCAGCCTTAGGAGAGAGTGCAGAACTTGGGCCAATGGGAGAGCAGAGCTGGAAATTGATCAGAGGATGAAGAATAATGCTGGAGATAATGATGCCATTGTGTACACTGATTGGTCTGTTATCCGTGGCAATAAATCAGGGTGGGGCTTCCCTGCTAGAGTAAAGGGCAGAACCGCCGCTGAACATAGCGAAGCTTACATGATAACAACCTCCAGCATGAGATTGGAGGTAGAGGCTGTAACTGCTGCCTTAAGATGGCTGTCCGAGACTTTATTAACAAAGGCAGTTATTGTATCAGATTCACAATCCATGCTTCAAAAGGTCCAAAATGGATGACTCCAACATGACTGGAAAACCTCGATAGAACCATCGATTCTTCTAGAACTGATATGGTTCTACTGTCCAGGTCATGCAAGGGTACGCGGCAATGAAAGGGCTGAAAAACTAGCTTCAAGAGCACCCGTAGAGGGTGCATTAAAAGTGGATAAAGGAGAAATACTTAGGGCAATTCATGATAGCATTTTAGAGACTGCTTAAATTTGGCATCAAACGTAAAACCAGTAGGAATGGACATATTAGAAGGCGCATCCGGCGTGTATACAACCAGTGCGCAACAGGAACCATTAGCATTAATACCCTGTGCTGAGGGAGACTGAGCACTTATTGGTTTGCCCGGAGTGCACCAAAGTTGATTCTAATGAACAGTAACAATAACAAAGCTGTCATTGTGTCAGACTCTCAGCCCATGCTACGAAAGGTTCAAAGTGGTTGGCTACGTTATGAATGGAACACATTCATTTCAATGAATTTCCCTCGAATCTGCAGGAGCTTGTACCAGATCTACTGTCCTGGTCATGCAGGGGTACGCGGTAATGAGAGAGCTGACAGACTAGAATCAAGAGCACCCGCAGTGGGCACACTAGATATGGATGAGGAAGAGATACTGAGAACAATTAATGATCGCTTCTTGGACAGTTACACTGCGGTAGATGAATCATCAAGGGAAAGACTTGAGGCCGTTGGCATATACTCTAAAGATGATGTTGGTATAGTGTAGTGGTTCTCGTCTCTCTACCTTAACAGTAGGCAGTTGGATGATGATTTGCTAAGTTACTCTGATCAACCTTGACGATACAAAATCAGTGACAAACAGATGATAGATGGTTTGGTTTGATATCTGGTGAACATACTTCACACCGACAGCGATGAAACAATGTTTTCTATCGTTGCTGACACTGCTTCTGTAATTACTGCTGTCTCTAGTGGGTCAAGGTGGTTATGACTTGAGAACCACTGATGTCAAATTTTAAACTTCTTGTCTTAGCCGTTATCTTAGTACTCGCTATTCCTACTTAATCTCAGCTGAACTTCTATCTTCTTGAAAACGAAAGTGTCTCGTGAAACTACTTGATGTATCTTTAGCAAGACTGGTCTAACCTGCAGGGGTGATAATTTATATCAAAAGTCTATTGTTTCACAATTCGCAAATGGCTAGCTATTTCCTACTGTTTCTTCCTATCGTTCTAAAACAGTTTCTCTAGTTGGTGAGACTCGACATACCTGATCGTCTGGTCGTCTTGAAATAAACAACGTAACTCTTGAACTGACAACACTGTCTCTTTTGTCCACTGAATAACAACATGACTGGCATCTACAAATAGTGATGTTCTGAGCGGTTTGGCGGTTAGACAATAGCTTAATAACGTTTCTGCCCCTACAGAAAACTAGCCAGACTCAGTTGACCTTTTTGCCATTTGATACCTCCAAACTGCGCTCACCACTTAAAATCTTTAAAACAAGCGATTTTGCTTCCTAACGACTAACTAAAACTAATGCGTCGATTTCCCATTACTATTATTTTTCGAAGTTTCTAGATCAAGTTTGTTAAAGATCGTTCACTCAAATGCGACTTTCTAATGCAAATCAAAACTAAGCACTATCTGTGGGAACATTTTCCGCATGTGCTGACAACACACTAAGTCCCAGGTCATTCAGCAGCGGATTCCCAAAATGTCACGAGTTCTTATTATATACCACCATAAACTATCTATCTATCTATCTATCTATCTATCTATCTATCTATCTATCTATCTATCTATCTATCTATCTATCTATCTATCTATCTATCTATCTATCTATCTATCTATCTATCTATCTATCTATCTATCTATCTATCTATCTATCTATCTATCTATCTATCTATCTATCTATCCATCTATCTATATATCTATCTATCTATCTATCTATCTATCTATCTATCTATCTATCTATCTATCTATCTATCTATCTATCTATCTATCTATCTATCTATCTATCTATCTATCTATCTATCTATCTACCTACCTACCTACCTACCTACCTACCTACCTACCTACCTACCTACCTACCTACCTACCTACCTACCTACCCATCCATCCATCCATCCATCCATCCATCCATCCATCCATCCACCCACCCACCCACCCACCCACCCACCCACCCACCCACCCACCCACCCACCCATTATCTTCTATTTATCTATTTATTTATCTATTATTTCTATCTATCTAATCATTATTATGATTATTTTTATTTATTTTATTTTTACTTTTATTATGATGTTAAAAAAAACGTACTTTAATTATGATGATTATTGCAAATGTAATATTACTTTTATAATGATAAATGCCTTAATTATGCTTATAGTAAATGTGAGGATGAAAGGATATAGTATATATGATGAGAGAGAGAGGAAGGGCAGAATGTCAGACGGGCCTGCGTGCCCAATTCTTAACCCTTTGAAAATAAAGTTCGTTCGTTCGTTCGTTCTCAAGGAGCATCAAAACCTACTGTTGATAGATAATCACCCTTTGATAATAAATCATATAAGTCATAGTTTTCTCGCCCTTTAATATACATTCTAAGACCGTTAAACTCAGCTTAAGCAAATTTACGAAACCGTATTTTCTACCATAAGCACTCCAACCACTATTGTTAAAGCCTATTTAGGATTATCGCCCTGTTCGAACAATCTCACAAGTCACCAAATTATCACCCTTATAGTTAAATTGAATATCCTGTCCCTTTCTGTCATGTAAATTTTCTAAACCGGATTCCCGACACTCTGTTAACTCTCCTGTTACAGACTGTTGGAATTAGGCATCAAACGTAAGGCTAGCAGAGATAAAAAATAAGAGGATGCATCTGTCTCGGCCTTTTGGCTAAGATCAAAGTGTATACTTTTAGGTATCATTTCTAAGGTATGCAGTATCTTAGCCAGGGCCGGGATCACACACAATTAACACATTAAACCTAATAAAGTCATTAGACCTCATTTTGAACCCCAGAAGGGGCATTACAAATTTAAAAAAAAAAAATTCTGTCGTGTACTCCACCAGCGAGCTACAGGAGTAGTTAGTATTTACACTCTTTCCCATATAGATATACTGAGGGAGACTGAGTACCTATGGGTTTACCCATAGAGCAATACTCAACAATGACAATAACTGTACACATTCAGCCAATGTATTTAAATTCCGGATTGTGTTTAATTTTGGTGTAGATAAGAGCAATAATAAGTGATCCTAGGGATTTGCTGAGCTTAAACAGCTGTATTATCACCATGGAAACATGCAAGACACCATCTTTTGTAAAAGTATCTATAATAACAACCTGGCAACTTTTGTCTCACATATTTTCATAATTTTTAAAATTGTAAGTATGCCTTCATATGACCAAAGAAGCTGTTTTTTTTTTCAGGGTAACTGTGCTAGTTAGAAGAGATGTATCTGTGACAACAGTCTGGAGAAGAAAGACATTGAGCAGTATCACCCCGTAAAATAAATTCTTTAAGCAATAAAGAAGTTTAAATTACTTTTCCATTGTGTTTTTATTTACTGTTATGTGAGAACTTGGTGAAGATTTCAATCACTCGTGAGTTCTGTCTCTTAGATTATTTCACTTGGTTGGTAGAAGTTTTAATGTTCTGGTCGTGGTACTTAACAAAGGCTAGAACGCTCACGCCTTTACCTGGCGGGGTCAACAAAATATCGGGTAAAGTAAGGATTGGTTTGATGGTGAGTCTTTTTCTTTAGCTCACTGTAAGATTGCTCACAATCAGCATTCCACTGAATTTTGTCAGACTGTCCTTCCTTAGTCAGGTCTGTTAATGGGGCACACAAAGAGTTAAAGCTGTGGATATATGTCTGATACAACCCACATAAGGACACACATGACCTTACATCCTTCTTAGCAGTATAAATATACAGACTTTACAGTGCTATTACTCATGAGACTATAATGTGTTGGAAACGTTTGTCATACGTTGGACTTTAACCTGCTAGTTGTTCACTTAAGTTTACTATTAGAGTTGAGATGTATTAATCAATCTCCTTATCGCACTTCTGTTTGAACTTTGTTGTATTGCGTGCTCAGATTTGTTATATATACCTGTCACAAAAAGTAGGGGATATTGAATTTAAAAGTTATCCAAAGACAATATATTTCAAATTAGTTCATTTATTCCTTCATACAAGTAAACTTGAGCATCATAACAAGACATTTGCGGTATAAGAAGTGTTATGGCTTTACTCACATGATTTTAGTTGCACTGGCAACCAAGGCGGGGTAGGTACTTCATTTTCACAAAAATATTCCAATATTTCTAAAAACTTGTAGGGCCCCCGTTTGCCGCTAAACATGCAATACAACGATGTCTCATACTGCAAAAAAACCTTCTGATGTTGTCTTGAGGAATTCTCTGCCACTCCTGCTGAAGGGCCTAGGCTAACTGCTGAAGAGTCTCTGGAGCGGCTGGACTTTGTTGGACGCGTCTATTCAGGAGGTCCCACAAATGCT
The DNA here is from genome assembly GCA_024509875.1 of Oreohelix idahoensis. Classification (NCBI taxonomy): domain Eukaryota; kingdom Metazoa; phylum Mollusca; class Gastropoda; order Stylommatophora; family Oreohelicidae; genus Oreohelix; species Oreohelix idahoensis. Next base: position 720,212 of record JAMPIV010015043.1, on the reverse strand, counting down.
CAATAGGAGCAAGGTCGGGGGACATCGGCGGCCACGGTAACGTTCGGATATGCTGCATCTGAAGGTGATCTTGGACGACGCGAGCACGGTGAGGACGTGCATTGTCATCTTGGAAGATGAAATCTGGTCCGTGCCGTTGAGCAAATGGCACAACGATAGACTCGACGATGTTGTCACGGTAGTAGAGCCCTGTGATATTGACCTGGCATATGTGAAGGTCGGTCCTGTCATTCATACAGATGCCTGCCCACACCATTACACTGCCACCTCCATAACGATTGTGTGCAACAGTTGCAGGAGGCTGGTAATGCTGACCTTGCCGTCGCCAGACACGTATATGACGATCAGGAAAATCCAAAACGAAACGGGACTCATCAGAAAACATCACTGATGCCCACTGTTGATTGGTCCACCGATGATGACGTTGGCACCAATCCATTCTTGCTCGCCTGTGTTGTGGTGACATGGGCAAAGCTACAAACGTCTGCGTGAGGCCAGTTGCACTTGGTGCAAACGGTTTCGTACTGTCTGAGTTGAGACCCGGATCCCAGTGGTCTGTTGGAGGTGTTGCTGAAGTTGAGTAGCATTTAGAGTCCGAGTTCTGAGGGCCTGAGTAACAAGAAGTTGATCTTGGCGGCGTGTAGTGACTCTTGGGCGGCCAGTCCGAGGCTGATCAGCCACTGTGCGGAAATTTTGATACCTGTTCCACAATCTGCTGACAACTGACTGTGAAACATTGAGGTTCTGAGCAACACCCACTTGCCGATTTCCGGTTTGCAACATGCCTATGCCTATCCATCTCTGCTGTTTTGTCAAACGTTCCATGACGAAGAAAAGAAATTTTATTTGTTGCAGAGTCTTTTTATACCTGTCCATGGTGAATAGTGTTCATCAAACCCGAGATACACGCATTTTTGTGAAAAAGAATATTGTGTGAACTTTACGGATGGGCCCCACCTCTGTTCTTGTGATTGGCTTACTCATCACGAGTCACCAGGTCAACATGATATTGCACGTGAGAGTGGAGAAGAGCGTGTTCGATATGTCCATACAACCATTAAATTACGAAATCCACTCTTTTGTAAAATAATACATACCATCTTAAAATATCCCCTACTTTTTATGACAGGTATATATTTCACTTTGATTACACTGACAAACAACATTTTTCTTTCTTATATAAGAATAAGTTTTCTTAGGTCAGTTTCTTGCGCTGATTTCAAATCTGAAATCCGTTTATCTCTATCACGTCGGGTTCTTAAGATATTTGTGAATAAATATATTTTTGAGAAACCGTTATTTGCTCCGTTTCATTTTTACTATATTACTTATTAAAAATTAATAAAATGCAAAATAATTCTACTTTTTATACTGCTAAAAGATGCATTACATATGTTACGCTATTTTTCAAATAGTTAATGTATTTTGAAATAATTCTGAGCGAAATATGGCTTCTAGAAGTTGTAGAAATTCGGCTGATCTGTTCTGTTACGTGTGCGGATATTTTACCGATCCTGTTCACCAGAAAAACTTTACACCATTACTAAAGAAAGCATATGAACTTTATTTCGATTCGAAAGTTGATGATGCAAATAAATCTTGGAAGCCAAATGCAGTTTGTTCGACTTGTGCAAATACATTGGCAGGTTGGTTACGAAAATCGCCGAAGCATAAGTGGATGCCTTTTGGAGTGCCAGTAATATGGCGTGAACCGACAAATCACTCTACTGATTGTTACTTCTGCTTGACAAATATCCATGGTTTCACTTTTAAAACTAGAAAGTCTGTGGTTTATCCAAATATTGAATCGGTTTCGAAACCAGCGCCCTATGATCCAATCACGTGTCCGATCCCAGTTCCACCAGAACAATATCCGTTGGACGTGAATGAACCATCAGAAAGTGATAGTTTACCTGCTTTAGAAACTAATTCTGACTCGGATTATATGCCGGTGAATGATGGTGTTCACTTAATTAACGAATGGCGACTTTTCATCGACTCTTCCAAGACTAGTCTAAAAGCCGTGTTATTGCATAACGAAATTTATTTTCATCAATTCCAGTCGCCTACTCTGTACATATGAAAGAAACTTATGACAATATGGCAATACTTTTGGCAAAAATAAAGTACAATGACTACCAATGGCGGATTTGTGGAGACCTAAAGGTCATTGCAATTCTCACGGGCATGCAGACTGGGTATACTAAATTTTGTTGCTTCCTATGTGAATGGGACAGCCGCAACAGACAGGAACATTATGCAATAAAAGGTGTGGCCTATCAGGGATCATATGCAGCTCGGGCATAAAAATGTAATACACGAGCCATTAGTTAACAAAGACAGCATCATTTTACCACCGTTACATATAAAAAAAAAATTTAAGCTCAAGAAAAATTTCTTAAAAGCGTTAGATAAAAACGAGCAAAGCTTTCACTTATCTTCGAGAAAAGTTTCCGCAAGTTAGCGATGCAAAGATAAAGGAATGTATCTTTGTAGGACCTCAGATTAGGAAAGTTATTGCAGACAAGCAATTCGAGAACTTGTTACATGGTAGTGAACTTCGCGCATGGATGGCATTCAAATCGATCGTCGATAACTTTCTGGAAAATCACAAATCTGTCGACTATGTGCATATTGTTAAGCAGTGCATAGATGCATACAGAATTATGGGCTGTAACATGTCCCTCAAAATCCATTTGCTCGATTCGCATCTTGACTTTTTCCCTGACAACCTTGGCGAAGTCAGCGATGAACATGGAGAACGATTCCATCAAGATATCGCCGTAATGGAGTCACGTTATCAAGGACGGTGGAGTGTGACCATGCTTGCCGATTATTGTTAGATGCTTCATCGCGATGTAACACATGCCATTCACCGACGAAAGTCGACTGCAAAGAAATTCAAGCCTACATAACTGTTAACTTCTTGTACGAATGATGTTGGTACTGTATGCGTTGTTAAAAACTTCATTTGCGTATTTCTAGAGATCCCGACCTGATAGAGAAAAACGGTTTGCAGATTTAAAAACAGCGCATTAAAATTGACCAGAAAAAACATAGAAATGTTAGAGAAAGAAAAAAAAATTTTTTTTTGTTAGCCAGTGCTACCGGTACTTTTATTAGGGGAGATGATACATGTTCTATTTTTTACTTCAGTTTTTTTCTCAGTTACTTCCCCTTTTCTTTCGATTTTTCTTCCTCTATGTCACACATCCACATTAGGTTAAAATAATAGTTTCTTTTTCGTTAACATTGTAATCATTTCTCTTACTTCAATCCTTCTATTTGTCTACGACACATTGCAGTGTACACATGTTTACACACGACTTTGTTATACTATTATTATATATATATATATATATATATATATATATATATATATATATATATATATATATATATATATATATACATATATATATATATATATATATATATATATATATATATATATATACAGTACTTTGCAAAAAAAATGGCAGTCATATTGGTTAGCTAAATATGCTGAAATCTAATTAAATATGCATGTTCTGCCCAAAATTTGCACTCCACTTAAGTGAGCAAACACTACCAAAAGTAAAAAAAAAAATTAGCGGAGAGTAAAGTCCCTTGATAATAGAGCAGACGACAATTTCTAATGCTAGTGGCAGAAAATGGATACAAAGTCAAAGTGTATGTTAATTTCACAGCTTTGGAATGAAGAAAATCAAACATGTTCCAACATTTCTAAAACCTTGAACATTCCTGAGCAGACTGTCTACAGAGTTGTGAGTAAATTAAAAGCAGGTAATGGAATCGAGCGAAAGGAATGTAGTGGGAGGCCAAGAATTTTGGACACAAAGGACCATCGGCATCTCGCCCAAATCGTTCGGGCTGGGCCAATGAAGAGTGTAGAAAACATACGGCAGCGCATAATCGATTTGGGAAGCCCAGAGGTATCTAATGCTACTGTCAACCGGGAGCTACACAGGATGAATTACACAAAAAAGCGGGTAATTTCGTCACCATTGCTCACAGAGACTCACAAACAGATGCGCTTGAACTGGTGCCACGAACACCAAAATTTGTCATGGGACAATGTGATTTTTTCAGATGAATGTTCTGTTTGGTCTTATCCTGCTCAAATAAATATTTGGACGAAAGACTCTGTAACGCCTGAGTACCAGTGACCGAAACATACCCAGAAATTCCAACTTTGGGGAGGGGTGTCAGCAAGAGGTGCCACCCCACTGTGTGTTTTCACAGGAATTCTCACGAAAGAAAGGTACATCGACATACTAGAGGGACACCTTCTGCCATTTATGCAGGTCATGTACACCGATGGGTGCACATTTCAACATGACAATGACCCAAAGCATACAGCTCATACCACCAAAGCATGGCTGCAAGAGAAGAATGTGATAGTGCTGAAGTGGCCCAGCAACAGTCCCGACCTAAACCCAATTGAAAATGTTTGGGCACTACTCAAGAATCATTTTAAAAAGAGTGGACCAATTGAAAACGTTGAACTACCACTGTTAATAGATAGGGGAGATACCAATCTTCCTCTGGACATACAGTTTTTATTATTATTTGCTTCTATCAGTGTGCTGTGTTGCAAAAATATGACTGCCATTTTTTTTGCAAAGTACTGTATATATATATATATATAGTTCCTATAACTCACGTTTAGCCATTTTATCTTCTTTCATTTATCATGCTTGCACTTCTTGTTTATTTAAGATGCATACGCGAATGTTAACGGTTCGGGCATACCTGCACTAACTGGAAACACACACCACAGCAAATTTAAGAGTCAAGAATTATTGAACTAGCTGTAACGTTTCACAGTTTATTAACATCACAGTCACGTAGACATCATGGTAATAGCACACTGTCACAGGTTACAGAACACAGCAAATCACGAAGCATCAATTACAAAATATCCATGGAAAAAGTGGATGCAGAACATAGTATCAAATATAGCGAAATGGATAACGTCCATTCCAAGCTCTGCCAGAAAACGTACTGTCACGAAAAAATACAGCTGCTCAAAACAGCTCAGTACAAATTCATTCAAGCGCAAACTCGCAGCTTGAGATGTGAGCTGAATTCATCCGCCTTTCCCCCCAAAACTAATTCATAGAACATTCGACCAGATTCCTTATCATATTTTTAAAAACAAACTAACAGCTAGTCAGTAGAGCTGTGTTTCGAAATTAAGAAAAATCTCTCAACACACAGAGAGTGTTTACTAGCGTGTACAAAAAATCGACCCGTACATTCAAGTCTTTCACACTTAACTCCCCTTAATTAAAATATGACTTAACAATTGTCAATTTCCTGTGTACATCCTCTTATCGTCACTGTCGCTACTCGGCCTCCAAAAGCCGGTTCTCTTCGTCGACACTTCGGGTATCCATTATCGCCTGTAATGGTATCTTGGTAAAAACTTTTCGGATATTTCTTGATGCATCTATGCGAGTCCATGCATGGAGAATTTGGATTTAAATGTCCGCAAGGTCCATGTATGATACGCTTAATGACAATATCATACAATTTTGGGTCAACATTCTTGTCTGGAAGTTCGGCATTAATCACTGAATCTAAGTCTTCTGGTCGAATTTTGTTGTCAAGCCAAAGCAGTAAATGTATATGAGGAAGTCCAGGCTTTTTCCACTCCACTGTATACATGAAACATTGAACTGTACCGAAAATTTTACCTTTCATTGACATATTCATAAGATTCTGTATTTTCGGGTGAAACACTCTGTTAATTATGTCGTATCTACCTTGTGGAACGGTATTTTCATACAACGCATTTATTATTTCAGGCCAATTAATAAAACTTTTCTTGTCAGTGTAGTGGGTTTGAAGGTATTGTATGATGATGATATTACTACGTGTGATGCATGACGGCAGCTGTGAAGGCTCCTGAGATAAAATGTAGCTGTGATTTGTCAGAAGGCCCTTCTTGCTACCACTACGACCTCACACCTATCTTTTTTTACTAATGAATGTGGCTACGTTAAATGTCTAGGGTAATTATATGTAATGTGTTGTGGTAGTTTACATACACACACACAGATATTTACTAAGTCTAATAATATTAATAAATGTTAAAATACACTGAACTAACTCAAGTGTGTAAAATGTGGATAGTAATTTTCTTACATTTATTTGTTCTGAACCAAGGTTTTATTTTGGCCAGAACATATGAAAGGTTTATCAATTATGAAAGAAATGCATGAATATTACATAAGAAATGCAAGGTGTGTACATATATATGTTACTAGACTAGTTAATATTATTATTGTTTACAGTTTTAATCTATGTGGGAGAACAGTTAATGGATGTGCTGTTGGGGTGGCCTCATCACTCCCTGTCTATGGCGATTACACATTGTCCAGTTAATTGATGGAAATTTTATGGGTGTGTTAGGAAATAAGTTGAGTTGGTGAACTCTCAGCAGACCAGGCGCTCACGTAACTTGAAGGTGTAGCTCTGGTGCTGAGATCTGGTGGCCCCCACCTCTCCGTGCTTGGAGGCAATATCAGAGGTCTGGTGGCCCCACCTCTCCGTGCTTGGGGGCAATATCAGAAATATGGTGGCCCCACCTCTCCGTGCTTGGGGGCTATATTAGGCTGCTCTGACCCAATGTCACTGCACGGGTCCACTCTGGTAAAATTCAACAACTCATTTGACACCACAGTGGTGCCAACTGAAACTCACAGCTCTGCAATCAAAGTATTAGTCATGTGTCAGAATTCCATCCTCTAACCATTTCTGGACACTACACTACACAACAACAACACCACATAGACGGGTCAGATCTTTCTGACCAAACAACACATCTTACCAAGTTGGTTTCACATAGGATAAGTTCTCCCAGACTACAGATTCTGAAATATGTTCATTAGTTTCCTGCCATAGAATAGGATAGGTGATATGTTTCACTGATCTCAACACTTGATCTGTCCTTCCTAATCCTTGCTGGAGTTTATGTATTGTATTTGTCTCTAGACCCTGAACTGGGGCGGGGGGTCTAGAGCGAATCCTTACTTGTTGTAAGGAACAGATTATGCTATTGCAGTATCAAATCACTCGAACCTTAAACAAATATTAAAATGTACAAAGAAATAATTTCAGTCTTACCAGAATTATGAATATAGAACACAGTTAAATAAATGGTAGCAAAACTCAGCTGAGCTGCTGGCCTTATGATGGCGTCCCTCTAAATATTTCAATAGCTTCTGGGAATTACACCACTTAATAATTCACTGTGTCTACAAGGACAACTAATACTGAATGGCACAAAATGCGCTATTTCACTGCTCAAGATGGGCCATCCGGCCAGCTAGGTTTTATATTCCTAACATTATTATTAAGAAAAGTTATTTTTCAAATATTTTCTAGAATTTTCTGGAATGCGCTCATCACTGCATTCAAATAAACGGGCTAAGTTATAGCAAAAGCGTCCAATAAATGACTGTGGCGTATAATATCCAAGGTCCCTTTTGTCGATTTCTTTACTTTATGTCAACTTGGGGACGTGACTTTTTCCTCCTTTCCCACCACTTGCGTCTTTTAGCATTGCTAGTTTCAAGCACGCGTTCAGTCAGATTTTTCCTTTTGATCTCCGTTCCGTTTTGCCTTCAAGTCTAACAATTTAATTTCCATGGCGGGTGATGACCCGCGGCGTGGGCGATCATGTATTCTAGCAGCTTACGCATTAGTTTTTATCCCTACGTTGTATCATTGGAGATATTTTAACGTTGTATCCTTGTTAATTTTGTGAAAAACATGCCTACGGCAAGTTCTAAAACCAGTGATACACATAGATAAAATCTCTCCTTACGCCTGCCATTACTCTAATTTTGATCACAGGGGTGCCGACTGAGGAAAATCTGCACCGACATTCAATTTGCCTGGGATATATTGGATACTAAACTGATAAGGTTGAAGCAATAAAGACCACCTCAGCAATCTTGCGTTTTCATGCTTAGCCTGAGATAAGAATACGAGAGGCTGATGGTCCGTCTCGACCACAAAAGTCCTACCATACAGATAGATTTGAAACTTCTTTATTGCCCAGATTAACGCTAAACATTCTTTTTCGCTTGTGGAGTATCCTTGTTCCGCCTTATTCAATTTGCGGCTTGCATAAGCGACTGGTTTCAGTTCCCCATCAGGTGAAGATGATCTTTGCAACAAAGCCGCTCCGAGTCCTACATTACTTGCATCGGTTCTTAAGACAAAGTCCTGTGTCAAATCAGGCAGTTTGAGAATAGGCTTGCTAGTGAGTTTTTCCTTTAAGTCTTGGAACGCTAATTCACTTTGCGCAGTCCAATTAATTTTATCTGGAAGTCCCTTGCGAGTCAGATCAGTCAGAGGAGCACAAATAGAGTTAAAATCTTTGATATATTTTTGATAAAATCCGCATAACGACACGAATGATCGCACATCCTTTTTTTGTTTGTGGTCTAGGTGCTCTCTGCAGTTGTTCCAAGTTCTTGGGATCAGGGGTCATGCTACCCTGATATACAGTGTGTCCCAAGAATTCCAACTCTTTGCATCCAATGCAACATTTTGTTGGCCTAGCAGTCAAGTTCGCCTCCCTAAGCCTATTAAATAACATTTCTAGAGCTTCAATGTGTTCTTCAAATGTCTCTGTGGCGACGAGAATATCATCCATGAAATTCGTGATACATGGGTTATTCAGGGGATCCAACAATTTGCGCATCATCCTTGAAAATACACTCGGAGCATTTTTCAGTCCGAATGGTAGCATGTTGAATTCATAATGTCCATTCTTAGGGAGCCGCGCTAGCGTAGTGGTTACAACACCGCTCTGGCGACCGGGTGATGCAGGATCAAACCCGGGCGACGGCATTTGAGGATTTTTCGTCGACCGGGATTTGGACTGCATTAACTCGAGACCTGGCGAGGACATTTGAAGGAGTGTCGTCGACCAGGGACTGGCGGCTCCTGAGCCGACCCAGCTGCAATGGGTACCTCCGAAATCGGCGAGTATTTGCCTGAATGGCGAGGGACACCTGTCTCTGTACAAGAAATAAAGGGATACTCATCATCATCATCAGTTGCCATCTCCACAACGAAGGTTGGCTGTAATGGATCTCCAACGTCTTCTGTCTCTTGTCTTGGTGGTGCACTCTGATAGACTCTTTCCTGTCCATCTCTTGATGTTGTCTTCCCACTTATAGCGCTGTCTTCCCCTTGCACGTTTGCCTTCAACTCTCCCTTCTGTTATGGTCTTCTGCAAGGTGTTATGCCTTTTTATGTGGCCAAAGTATTTTAGCTGTCGAACTTTGACCTCCCTCATTAGTTCTCTTTTCATACCTAGATTTTCTAGGACCTCCTTATTTGTTTTCATCTCTTTCCATGAGATACGCCCCATTCTTCTATATATCCACATTTCAAGAGCCTCAATTCTTTCTTCCAACTGCTTATTCATCGTCCATGTTTCTGCACCATACAGAAATGCAGAATATATATAACACTTTATGGTTCTCAGTTTTAATTTGTGAGATAACTGTTTGGATGTCAGTATATGTTTCATGTTGTTGAATGTAGCTTTGGCCATTCCTATTCTCTTCTTGATTTCTGTTTCACATCTGCCATCTTCTGTTATTATATGACCGAGATATACGTAGCTTTTGACTTGTTCCAGGATTTCCCCATTTACGCTTATCTTTAATGTGGGTTTATCGTCTGTTTTGCTAATTATCATAGTTTTTGTTTTCTCAATATTAATGTCGAGTCCATATTCCTGACTTATACTGTTCACTTGCTTCACTAGTTCTTGTAACTCCTGTTCGCTTTCAGCTAACAACACGGTATCATCTGCATATCTAAGGTTGTTTATTGACCTTCCACTGATGTTCAGTCCTGGTATTTCTTGTATCTGTTTGAAAATTTTTTCGGTGTATAAATTAAATAGGCAGGGGGACAGCACACAACCTTGTCTGACACCTCTTTTTATGTCTATGTATGGTGAATAATTCCTTCCAGATCTTACTGTGGCAGTTTGCTCCCAATAAAGGTTACTGAGTATTCTTATATCTTTTCCATCAATACCTATGTCTTCGAGGCATTCAATTATTTTCTCATGATGGACTCTGTCAAAAGCCTTCTTATAGTCAATGAAGCACATATACATACTTTTTTTGGACCGCTGTATATTTTTCTGCTAATATTCTTAGGCAAAATATTGCCTCTCTTGTTCCACTGTTCCGTCTAAAACCAAACTGCTCTTCCTGGATTTCGCTGTCTACTTTACTTTTTATTCTTTCCTGTATGATTTTGAGCAGTATCTTAATTGCATGACTCATCAGGCTGATAAAGGGATACTCACGTATAGGCTATTACCAGATCCCAGTGAAGCCTGAAGTGAGACCTTATTTGGCCTTTAGCACCTCGGATGGACATTATTTTTTTTTTTTTTTTTTTTTTTTTTTTTTTTTTTTTTTTTTTTTTTTTTTTTTTTTCGTACGCCCGCTAATACTCGAGGCGAAATCTCAGGTTATTATTTATGTCTAACCTGACATTGATTTTACTCACGTAAAATCAATGTCAGGTTAGACATAAAATAATAACCTGAGATTTCGCCTCGAGTATTAGCGGGCGTACGAAAAAAAAAAAAAAAAAAAAAAAAAAAAAATGTCCATCCGAGGTGCTAAAGGCCAAATAAGGTCTCACTTCAGGCTTCACTGGGATCTGGTAATAGCCTATACTAAGATCCACCTTTGAAAAGTATTTTGCCTTGTTCAGTCTGGCAAATAACTGTTTTGTGTCTGGTAATAGATCCACTTGTCCTTCTGTGACAGCATTCAGTTTCCTGTAATCTATGCACAATCTGTGTTCCCCAGACGGTTTTCTCAACAATACGACACTAGAACTAAAAGATGATTCACTGTGTGAAATAATCCCCTCCTTCAACAAATAATCTATTTCTTCCTTCAATGCCTTCTCCTTCGCGAACGGAATAGAATAGGCTCTCATACAGATTGGGTTTGAGTCTACCAGTTTCATGTCATACTGTAGCAAATTTGTATGGCCTGGTTTATCTGTTAATACATCTGTATGTTCCTCCAGAACCTGTTGAATTCTCTCCCTCTGGTTTTTAGTCAGGTGATTACTGACTTTTACCTGTGCTGCTGTTTCACAAGGATGTAATGGGTATTCATGTGAGGTGAGTGGTTCCTTTTGCATTTGAGTTGCGATAGCTAAGGTCAGTAAGGGGGTGCTTCCTGGAGTGGTCTGTCCAGATACTTCTTTAACAGGTTTACATGATAAACTTTCTCCTTCCCCTTTTTGTCAATTTTATAGTTTGTTCTAGACACCTTCTCTAGAACCGTATATGGACCTTGCCATCCAATTTGTAATTTATTCTGGCTACCGGGTAGTAGAAGCAGCACCTTCTCTCCCACTGCCAGTTCTCTGTCCTTTGCCTTCCTATTAAAATATGCTGCATGTTTCTTCCTGGCTTGTTTCAAATTATCATTTGCCAGTTTCCATCCAGCTTTCAAACGAGTGGTCAGTTCGTTCACGTATTGATAAGATGAGGTAAGTCTCTTCCGCCTTCTCATCTGTCCATGTCCTTTATAGGGCTACATCTGGACCTTTAATTTATCATACGTATTTTCATTGGAACCCGTCTGGTCCCTTCCATTAGAAGCCCTATAGTGAGGACTTTTCTTCCTAGAATCATCACTCACAAATCGACCACTACCAATTTTTTTCTTGGGTTTGTCTCCCCACTTTAGATTGCTTATGAGAGATCTTCGCTCTCTTTTCTGTTCTTCCAGTTTATATAAGTCTGACCGAGGGATTGTCATCTTATCCTGGGTAAAATTTCTTCTTTGTACTCGTTGCATAGTGGCCATGTTAATCCATTCAAGTGAAGACTGGGTGTGAAAAGGGGGCTCCCATTGCACTTTGTCTCCTTGAGTATCATTAGTTTTTCTTCCAGGCCTAATTTTGCCCCGTGGCGTTTCTAGGTCCTGCACATATTTTCCCTTTGTGGGTGTTCCCTCATGAAATATGCCACATGCTTCTACAAAGTTTTCAATATCGACATTTACGTCGGGCCAATAGTATTTGCGAGCAACTTTTTGGCAGATGGTACCGACTTTTTCATGGTCCCCATCTTTTCCAACATGTAAGCTCCTTATTAAATTTGCCCTATATATCTTGGGAAGAACCAACTGTCCGTGACCAGTGGATCTAGTTCCTGTCTTCCTATATAGCAATCTGTTCTTCATAAAATATTCCCCCTTGCTCGGAGGTGTGTGGCATTTGGGCAATTTTTTAAAACATGGCTTGAGTGTCCTATCCTCAGCCTGCGCCTTCCTCATCTCCTCTGGATGAGCATTTATAGGTTCACCTTCTTCCTCCTTCTTCTGTGACCTGGTCTGCACTGTCGCCATGATCACAGGTCTCTCGGGGTTCCCCAAGAAGACGTATCTACACCCCAATATCAGAGGGTAGATTGGTTCATCTATCACTGCTGCTCTGATTTCTCCTTCCACATAGCGAGTTTTCACCGTTATCCTTGCGATGGGAAGTGTCATGAGTGGTATGTCCTTAGTTGCCCCTTGTATTTCCACTGTTTCTGTGGTATACTGACTTGGGTCCACTAGGCTAGACTTCACAACTGAATCATAATCCAAACCTGTATCATAAAGGCACCTTATGGTGACCCCATTACAAATAACATCCTCACAAACTGGGGGGTGATAAGGTTCCTGCTGTCCCTTAGGATTAACCTTTAATCTTTGAGTCCCCGATTTCATTGCAGCAATGTTTGAAGGTTTCCTTCTACAAAATTCGGTGTTATGGTTATCTTTCTTGCACCATTTACACCATCTTTTTCCTTGGTTAAACGGTTTTCTTTCATTGGATTTTTGGTCATTGAACTGTGAGTTTCTGTCTCGGTAGTCATTTCTTGGCCGTTCAAAGTTTGTCCTACTTTTATTTCCCTGCTCTCTATTATCAAATTTATTAAATTGCTGTGGAGTTTTAAAATTGTCTATGTGCTTCTTTTTAGCACCACTTACCTCTGCCTGGGCTGCCTGATACCTTTCAGCGACATTTAAAACCTCCCCCAATTTCTCTGCACCTTGTTCCATGAGAAATTTTCTCATGTCTGGAGCCATGGACTCTCTCAATTGCTCAATCATGATCATTTCTTTAAGATCTTGGGTCTTCCCCAGAGCAGTCCATTTCTCCAAATAGGTTTCTAGTCTGGCAGAGAATTGGTGGTATGTCTCCCCAGACAACAGTTTGGCATTTCTAAATTTCTTACGATAAAATTCCCCATTTTTTCGTACCTCAATAACAAAGCCTGCTTTAACATGTCATAATTCTCCTGGTCTTCTCTGTTCATTTTTGCGAAGACTTCGTAAGAAGTACCTCTCAGTCCCTGTGATAGCTTTAAACTCCATCTCTCTCTCTCTAACCCATATGTAGTAGCTAATAACTCAAAACGTCCTAGGTACCCCTCTATGTCATCGTCTTTTTCAACAAAATGGTCTAAATGAAACCCCATAGCTGATGTTGAGGCTCCCAGACTGGGCGTAGCATCTGAGGCAAAAGGGCTGGCACCATTTTTAGGAGCCTGGCCTTGTAGCTCCAGCTCCCTGAGTCGTAATTCGTGCTCCCTCTGCAACCTTCTATCTTCTGCCTCCCTTTCGGCAGTCAATCTTTTATCTTCTGCTTCCCTTTCGGCAGTCAACCTTTTATTTTCTGCCTCCCTTTGCTGTCGTTTTTCTTCTGCCTCCAATGCTTTAGCCTCTTTGTCAGCCTCAATTTGTAACCTCTTAATTTCTCTATCAGCCTCAATTTGTAACCTCTTCTCTTCAGCTACCTTTCTATCTTCCCTTTTAATATATTTATCACATTCAGCCGTTACATATTGAATTAAAATCTGACCCTCCATTCCCATCTCCTTTGCCGTCAGCACAGCAGCTGATCTAAATTTTGCCAGCTCCGCCATACTTTTTAAACAAATCTAGCAATGTGCAAAATAAAATTTCCAACAACTAAAGTGCTTCTAATTACTCTAGTCTAAAATAATTCTAATTAATTAATTAACTACCACTGGCTGTGAAGATTCACCAACTTTTATTTTCAGGGACACTTTTAATTTTAAGGGACACTTTTAATTTTTATTATGTGTTCCCCTAATCTAATTCTCCCCTCAGGAGATCCTAATATACTTAATGGGCTAATTATCCCGGGACAAAGAGACCCCAATATATGTAGTGGGTTTGATGGTATTGTATGATGATGATATTACTACGTGTGATGCATGAGGTCAGCTGTGAAGGCTCCTGAGATAAAATGTAGCTGTGATTTGTCAGAAGGCCCTTCTTGCTACCACTACGACCTCACACCTATCTTTTTTTACTAATGAATGTGGCTACGTTAAATGTCTAGGGTAATGATATGTAATGTGTTGTGGTAGTTTACATACACACACACAGATATTTACTAAGTCTAATAATATTAATAAATGTTAAAATACACTGAACTAACTCAAGTGTGTAAAATGTGGATAGTAATTTTCTTACATTTATTTGTTCTGAACCAAGGTTTTATTTTGGCCAGAACATATGAAAGGTTTATCAATTATGAAAGAAATGCATGAATATTACATAATAAATGCAAGGTGTGTACATATATATGTTACTAGACTAGTTAATATTATTATTGTTTACAGTTTTAATCTATGTGGGAGAACAGTTAATGGATGTGCTGTTGGGGTGGCCTCATCACTCCCTGTCTATGGCGATTACACATTGTCCAGTTAATTGATGGAAATTTTATGGGTGTGTTAGGAAATAAGTTGAGTTGGTGAACTCTCAGCAGACCAGGCGCTCACGTAACTTGAAGGTGTAGCTCTGGTGCTGAGATCTGGTGGCCCCACCTCTCCGTGCTTGGGGGCAATATCAGAAGTCTGGTGGCCCCACCTCTCCGTGCTTGGGGGCAATATCAGAAATATGGTGGCCCCACCTCTCCGTGCTTGGGGGCTATATTAGGCTGCTCTGACCCAAATGTTACTGCACGGGTCCACTCTGGTAAAATTCAACAACTCATTTGACACCACAGTGGTGCCAACTGAAACTCACAGCTCTGCAATCAAAGTATTAGTCATGTGTCAGAATTCCATCCTCTAACCATTTCTGGACACTACACTACACAACAACAACACCACATAGACGGGTCAGATCTTTCTGACCAAACAACACATCTTACCAAGTTGGTTTCACATAGGATAAGTTCTCCCAGACTACAGATTCTGAAATATGTTCATTAGTTTCCTGCCATAGAATAGGATAGGTGATATGTTTCACTGATCTCAACACTTGATCTGTCCTTCCTAATCCTTGCTGGAGTTTATGTATTTTATTTGTCTCTAGACCCTGAACTGGGGCGGGGGGGGTCTAGAGCGAATCCTTACTTGTTGTAAGGAACAGATTATGCTATTGCAGTATCAAATCACTCGAAACCTTAAACAAATATTAAAATGTACAAAGAAATAATTTCAGTCTTACCAGAATTATGAATATAGAACACAGTTAAATAAATGCTAGCAAAACTCAGCTGAGCTGCTGGCCTTATGATGGCGTCCCTCTAAATATTTCAATAGCTTCTGGGAATTACACCACTTAATAATTCACTGTGTCTACAAGGACAACTAATACTGAATGGCACAAAATGCGCGTCTGAGCGCCGATAATATCTTCATCTAGGGCCAATCACTGCCTTTTCTTTTTTCAAATTCAAATATCCTACTAAAAGTCATTTCAGTCAGACCTCAGTCAAGTATGCCTTATTGTCTGTTGGTCCGTCCGTCTCTACTTGCGTTTCACAAAAAAACACACTTGTTTTTTTTTTTTGAACCAACCCTGCCTTCCCCTACACAATTTTGCCTTTAAAGTTATTTTTAGCCACAATTCACCATCCCACCCCGTCGCTTCATTCCCACTAGATTTTAGCACTGGCGTCTTCAAGGCCACAATTTTTTGAAAATTAGGGAAGTGTTTTATCGCAATGCAGACGGTCGCTGGGATGGTCAACAGTCTTTTGTCAATATCTTTCTTATTATCTGTCCGTCTGTATAAATGAAAGCATATTATTTCACTGCTCAAGATGGGCCATCCGGCCAGCTAGGTTTTATATTCCTAACATTATTATTAAGAAAAGTTATTTTTCAAATATTTTCTAGAATTTTCTGGAATGCGCTCATCACTGCATTCAAATAAACGGGCTAAGTTATAGCAAAAGCGTCCAATAAATGACTGTGGCGTATAATATCCAAGGTCCCTTTTGTCGATTTCTTTACTTTATGTCAACTTGGGGACGTGACTTTTTCCTCCTTTCCCCACCACTTGCGTCTTTTAGCATTGCTAGTTTCAAGCACGCGTTCAGTCAGATTTTTCCTTTTGATCTCCGTTCCGTTTTGCCTTCAAGTCTAACAATTTAATTTCCATGGCGGGTGATGACCCGCGGCGTGGGCGATCATGTATTCTAGCAGCTTACGCATTAGTTTTTATCCCTACGTTGTATCATTGGAGATATTTTAACGTTGTATCATTGTTAATTTTGTGACAGTCAGGGATCGTGACTTACACAATTTTCATAACAGAAAGCATCGCACTGTAAATTTAAGTAACAGATTTACATACATACACACACACACACACACATACGCACGAATTACACAATGAACAAATTATAGAAAAACGTTTACCCCCTCGCGCAGATTCATTTACAAAACTCTTTCGTAATTAGCAGTGGGTGGGTGGGGGGGGGGGGGGGGGGTGTAGGACTATTTCCCTCCTTTATTCGCATTTCGTTTGAATTTACACATGTCGTTCTTTGTTTGAGGCACAACATAGCAGCTTGCCTTAACAATGAATTTTTATTGTTTAATCCGTTTATTGTGTTTCTTGTCAAACTTACAAATTTGTGTACATGTTACAATGGAACCATGGAGTGTACATTTGAAATTACACATAGCAAAAGAAAACTTTCGTGCGTTCTCAAACTTCCATTCGCACACTTAAAAAATACATATTTTAAATAAATGAGAGTCAAATTGAATAAGTACGGTAACCTAAGATCATCAGATGAAAAGGGATTAAAATTGGTTTGCAGTTGTCTACATTTGAGAACTGCCCCTGCGCACACGTGTGTGTATCCAAAAAAGTCGAAAAAGGGGAGGGGGGGGGGGGGGCTCGGTCGAACAAAGAACACTTTAAACTATCGCCGGGGCATTGAAAACTCTCCGGGTTGAGGAAGAGTGGCTTTGGTGTGTTGCGTAAGCGCTTTTCTCTTTGGTAGCGGTTTCAACTAATAGTTGAGCACGTTCAGCCTATAGCAGCCTTAAAGGCGGGTGGACACACTAGATTCACGTTAAGGGGCTAGTAATTTGTACACATATATACACAGATTTGGTCCCACTGATGACATGACTTCCGAACAAGGGAATGCTTGGAGTGACCATAGACGGGAACAAGGATGCATTGGAGGCCTAATAGGCGGACCAAGGGAGGAGGGATATTCCCACTTCACTTTTCAACCCATGTGCATTGTACAACAACGCATATGATAAAAATACATGGAATATAAATTCGTGTGCATTCATCGAATTATACACATACATTTACTAATTTTGGTTCATTAGTACATTTAGAAGGTAAAATTTAAGCGTTTAAACATTTTAAATAGGTTAAAGGTTAAAATGGAATTTGAACTAAACTAACGTTGCTGGCTTCCATCGTATGTAGTCCCCGAACAGTGTGGGGAAGGAAACCAAAGCCATTTGTTTACATTCATGCGACTAGGATACTGTACATTTATCGGCAATGTAGACTGGATATTAACTTCACGGATGAAAACGCGTGTGAAGCATACATGAATCAAAACAAATTTTTAATTAAATTTAAGAATACCTTAATGGATAACTAAGATCAAACTGGAGAAATGGATTGTATGGACATTATTGTGTTGTTTCATATTTAAATATGCATCCCTGTGGAACATTACTTCCCCAAATACAAACCCAGGCATGTTCAAGTTTTTGTATAAGAGGCCTGCTGCTTGTTGTCTTTTTGTCACAACGTTCATTTTTTCACATTTCCTTCCCTGTTCTTTATTCGTATAAAACATTCAGAGGAAGTATAAGGTGGGGAAAGTAAAAAAATAAAACAAAGTCATTTAAATTTATTTTTTTAAGGACAATGTTTTTAAGGATGTATATACACGACACAAAACAAGTGACAAATGCAATACCACACACATACACAAGTATATAAAGATTGATGCTTTGTTAAAAAAATGCAGCTTCCATTTAAGACTTCAATGTGTATCTATGTGTCTACAATTGTCACAAAATTAACCGTGATACAACGTTAAAATATCTCCAATGATACAAAGTAGGGATAAAAACTAATGCGTAAGCTGCTAGAATACATGATCGCCCACGCCGCGGGTCATCACCCGCCATGGAAATTAAATTGTTAGACTTGAAGGCAAAACGGAACGGGATGGGAACGGAGATCAAAAGGAAAAATCTGACTGAACGCGTGCTTGAAACTAGCGAGGTTAAAAGACGCAAGTGGTGGGGAAAGGAGGAAAAAGTCACGTTCCCCAAGTTGACATAAAATAAAGAAATCGACAAAAGGGACCTTGGATATTATACGCCACAGTCATTTCTTGGACGCTTTTGCAAAAACTTAGCCCGTTTATTTGAATGCAGTGATGAACGCATTCCAGAAGATTCTAGAAAATATTTGAAAAGTAACTTTTCTTAATAATAATGTTAGGAATATAAAACCTAGCTGGCCGGATGGCCCATCTTGAGCAGTGAAATAATATGCTTTCATTTATACAGACGGACAGATAATAAGAAAGATATTGACAAAAGACTGTGTTGTTCATATCAGCGAGCGTCTGCATTGAAATGAAACAGGTCACAAATTTTCATAAAATTGTGGCCTTCAAGACGCAAGTGCTAAAATCTACTTGGAATGAAGAGACGGGGTGGGATGGTGAATTGTGGCTAAAAATAACTTTACAGGCAAAATTGTGTAGGGGAAGGCAGGGTTGGTTCAAAAAACAAGTGTGTTTTTTTGTGAAACGCAAGTAGAGACGGACGGACCAACAGACAATAAGGCATACTTGACTGAGGTATGACTGAAATGACTTTTGGTAGGATATTTGAATTTGAAAAAAGAAAAGGCAGTGATTGGCCATAGATGAATATATTATCGGCGCTCAGACGCGCATTTTGTGCCATTCAGTATAAGTTGTCCTAGTAGACACAGTGAATTATTAAGTGGTGTAATTCCCAGAAGCTATTGAAATATTTAGAGGGACGCCATCATAAGGCCAGCAGCTCAGCTGAGTTTTGCTAGCATTTAACTGTGTTCTATATTCATAATTCTGGTAAGACTGAAATTATTTCTTTGTACATTTTAATATTTGTGTAAGGTTTCGAGTGATTTGATACTGCAATAGCATAATCTGTCCCTTACAACAAGTAAGGATTCGCTCTAGACCCCCCGCCCCAGTTCAGGGTCTAGAGACAAATAAAATACATAAACTCCAGCAAGGATTATGAAGGACAGATCAAGTGTTGAGATCAGTGGAACATATCACCTATCCTATTCTATGGCAGGAAGCTAATGAACATATTTCAGAATCTGTAGTCTGGGAGAACTTATCCTATGTGAAACCAACTTCGTAAGATGTGTTGTTTGGTCAGAAAGATCTGACCCGTCTAAGTGGTGTTGTTGTTGTGTAGTGTTGTGTCCAGAAATGGTTAGAGGATGGAATTCTGACACATGACTAATACTTTGATTGCAGAGCTGTGAGTTTCAGTTGGCACCACTGTGGTGTCAAATGAGTTGTTGAATATTACCAGAGTGGACCCGTGCAGTAACATTTTGTCAGAGCAGCCTATTATAGCCCCCAAGCACGGAGAGGTGGGGCCACCAGACTTCTGATATTGCCCCCAAGCACGGAGAGGTGGGGCCACCAGACTTCTGATATTGCCCCCAAGCACGGAGAGGTGGGGCCACCAGATCTCAGCACCAGAGCTACACCTTCAAGCTACGTGAGCGCCTGGTCTGCTGAGAATTCACCAACTCAACTTATTTGTTAACACACCCATAAAATTTCCATCAAATAACTGGACAATGTGTAGTCACCATAGACAGGGAGTGATGAGGTCACCCCAACAGCACATCCATTAAATGTTCTCCCAAATAGATTACAACTATAAACAGTAATAATATTATGTAGTCTAGTAACATATATATGTACACACCTTGCATTTATTATGTAATATTCATGCATTTCTTTCATAATTGCTAAACCTTTCATATGTTCTGGCCAAAATAAAACCTTGGTTCAGAACAAATAAATGTAAAGAAAATTACTATCCATTTTTTACACACTTGAGTTAGTTCAGTGTATTATAACATTTATTAATATTATTAGACTTAGTAAATATCTGTGTGTGTGTATGTAAACTACCACAACACATTACATATCATTACCCTAGACATTTAACGTAGCCACATTCATTAGTAAAAAAAGATAGGTGTGAGGTCGTAGTGGTAGCAAGAAGGGCCTTCTGACAATTCACAGCTACATTTTATCTCAGGAGCCTTCACAATACCATCAAACCCACTACATATATTGGGGGCTCGTCCGGGATAATTAGCCCATTAAGTATATTAGGATCTCCTGGGGGGAGAATTAGATTAGGGGAACACATTATAAAATTAAAAGTGTCCCTTAAAATTAAAAGTGTCCCTGAAAATAAAAGTTGGTGAATCTTCACAGCCAGTGGTAGTTAATTAATTAATTAGAATTATTTTAGACTAGAGTAATTAGAAGTACTTTAGTGGTTGAAAATTTTATCTTGCACATTGCTAGATTTGTTTAAAAAAGTATGGCGGAGCTGGCCAAATTCAGATCAGCTGCTGTGCTGACGGCAAAGGAGATGGGAATGGATGGTCAGGTTTTAATTCAATATGTAACGGCTGAATGTGATAAGTATATTGAACGGGAAGAAAGAAGATTAGAAAAAGAGGCTGAAAGAAAATTAGAGTCTGAAAGGTTAGCTGAAGAGAAGAGGTTACAAATTGAGGCTGATAGAGAAATTAAGAGGCTGCAGATTGAGGCAGAAGAAAAACGACAGCAAAGGGAGGCAGAAGATAAAAAGGCCGAAAGAAAGGCAGAAGATAAAAAGGCCGAAAGGGAGGCAGAAGATAGAAGGTTGCAAAGGGAGCACGAATTACGACTCAGGGAGCTGGAGCTACAAGGCCAGGCTCCTGAAAATGGTGCCAGCCCTTTTGCCTCAGATGCTACGCCCAGTCTGGGAGCCTCAAACTCAGCTATGGGGTTTCATTTAGACCATTTTGTTGAAAAAGACGATGACATAGAGGAGTACCTAGGACGTTTTGAGTTATTAGCTACTACATATGGGTTAGAGAGAGAGAGGTGGAGTTTAAAGCTATCACAGGGACTGAGAGGTACTTCTTACGAAGTCTTCGCAAAACTGAACAGAGAAGACCAGGAGAATTATGACATGTTAAAGCAGGCTTTGTTATTGATGTACGAAAAAAATGGGGAATTTTATCGTAAGAAATTTAGAAATGCCAAACTGTTGTCTGGGGAGACATACCACCAATTCTCTGCCAGACTAGAAACCTATTTGGAGAAATGGACTGCTCTGGGGAAGACCCAAGATCTTAAAGAAATGATCATGATTGAGCAATTGAGAGAGTCCATGGCTCCAGACATGAGAAAATTTCTCATGGAACAAGGTGCAGAGAAGTTGGGGGAGGTTTTAAATGTCGCTGAAAAGTATCAGGCAGCCCAGGCAGAGGTAAGTGGTGCTAAAAAGAAGCACATAGACAATTTTAAAGCTCCACAGCAATTTAATAAATTTGATAATAGAGAGCAGGGAAATAAAGGTAGGACAAACTTTGAACGGCCAAGAAATGACTACCGAGACAGAAACTCACAGTTCAATGACCAAAAATCCAATGAAAGAAAACCGTTTAACCAAGGAAAAAGATGGTGTAAATGGTGCAAGAAAGATAACCATAACACCGAATTTTGTAGAAGGAAACCTTCAAACATTGCTGCAATTAAATCGGGGACTCAAAGATTAAAGGTTAATCCTAAGGGACAGCAGGAACCTTATCACCCCCCAGTTTGTGAGGATGTTATTTGTAATGGGGTCACCATAAGGTGCCTTTATGATACAGGTTTGGATTATGATTCAGTTGTGAAGTCTAGCCTAGTGGACCCAAGTCAGTATACCACAGAAACAGTGGAAATACAAGGGGCAACTAAGGACATACCACTCATGACACTTCCCATCGCAAGGATAACGGTGAAAACTCGCTATGTGGAAGGAGAAATCAGAGCAGCAGTGATAGATGAACCAATCTACCCTCTGATATTGGGGTGTAGATACGTCTTCTTGGGGAATCCCGAGAGACCTGTGATCATGGCGACAGTGCAGACCAGGTCACAGAAGAAGGAGGAAGAAGGTGAACCTATAAATGCTCATCCAGAGGAGATGAGGAAGGCGCAGGCTGAGGATAGGACACTCAAGCCATGTTTTTAAAAATTGCCCAAATGCCACACACCTCCGAGCAAGGGGGAATATTTTATGAAGAACAAACTCTTATACAGGAAGGCCGGAGCTGGAACAAATGGTCACAACCAGCTGGTTCTTCCCACTTCATATAGGGATAAAGTGATGGAACTCGGGCATGCGATTCCCTTCAGTGGTCACATGGGGATCAGCGCTACAGGACAGCGTATAGCTTGTCATTACTTCTGGCCAGGGATAACGGAGGATATAAAAAGATATGTCAAATCCTGCCCAGAATGTCAAAGGGTAGCTCCAAAGCACTGGACTGCTCCTGCAACTCTAGGGGAAATGCCCATAGTGGGAACACCTTTTGAGAGGGTTGCAGTGGATATTGTAGGACCTCTCACTCGGACCAAGAGGAGGAACAGTTACATCCTTACTCTGGTGGACACTTGTTCTATGTGGGGAGAGGCGGTAGCCCTGCCATCAACTGATTCAAAACATGTAGCAGAGGCACTACTTACAATATTTACCCGATTAGGATTCCCGCATCAAATCTTGACGGATAATGGTTCTCAGTTCAAGGGGAAACTAACGGAAGAAGTTTTAAAGCTATTTCAAGCCAGACACTTTCATTGTAGTCCGTACCATCCGCAAGGGAACGGCCAGGTAGAGAGGTTCAACGGGACTCTCATTTCTATCCTGAGAAAGCTGGCACACGAAAAACCGGATCTGTGGGATCAATTCCTGCCCGCCGCGTTGTTTGCGTACCGGGAGGTACCACATAGTTCAACCGGGATGGCTCCCGCAACTCTGCTATTTGGGAGGCCAATAAAAGGTCCATTAGAAGCGCTATTAAGGACCTGGACAGATGAGAAGGCGGAAGAGACTGTTACCTCATCTTATCAATACGTGAACGAACTGACCACTCGTTTGAAAGCTGGATGGAAACTGGCAAATGATAATTTGAAACAAGCCAGGAAGAAACATGCAGCATATTTTAATAGGAAGGCAAAGGACAGAGAACTGGCAGTGGGAGAGAAGGTGCTGCTTCTACTACCCGGTAGCCAGAATAAATTACAAATTGGATGGCAAGGTCCATATACGGTTCTAGAGAAGGTGTCTAGAACAAACTATAAAATTGACAAAAAGGGGAAGGAGAAAGTTTATCATGTAAACCTGTTAACTCTTTCAGTCCCAAGCAAAAAAAAAGGGGTTTGGCCCAAGCAAAAATGGCCACCCCAATGCGTTTTTACTGTTGTTGTTTGGAAATAATTTTTTAAAATGTTCATATGCATAAATAACTTTGTTGTTGTATATGAAACTGAAGGTAATTGGATATACTTTACTCTTGTGCTACAAGTATAAAAGCTTTCATTGAAAAATGATTAGTTATTCAAGGTAAAATGAAGGATATGCGCTTTAAAAAAATGATTAGTTATTCAAGGTAAAATGGAGGATATGCGCT
The DNA here is from genome assembly GCA_024509875.1 of Oreohelix idahoensis. Taxonomy (NCBI): domain Eukaryota; kingdom Metazoa; phylum Mollusca; class Gastropoda; order Stylommatophora; family Oreohelicidae; genus Oreohelix; species Oreohelix idahoensis. The sequence goes on along the minus strand of JAMPIV010015043.1, from coordinate 696,117 downwards.
TAAAAAAATCTAAAATAAATATTTCAAAACAGAAACACGTTCACTCTTAAACACGTGCGGTATTTAAAAGAATGTACTTGCAGTCGGAAATGACTTTGTGGGTAGTTATAATTAGAAACAGTCTCAAACAGAGGCACATATACTAAAGGCTTTTTAAAGTCGATTGGGCCAAGTGCGTCTAACCCCTGAGCCTTTATAAAGTCGATTGGGACTTAAAGAGTTAAAGAAGTATCTGGACAGACCACTCCAGGAAAGCACCCCCTTACTGACCTTAGCTATCGCAACTCAAATGCAAAAGGAACCACTCACCTCACATGAATACCCATTACATCCTTGTGAAACAGCAGCACAGGTAAAAGTCAGTAATCACCTGACTAAAAACCAGAGGGAGAGAATTCAACAGGTTCTGGAGGAACATACAGATGTATTAACAGATAAACCAGGCCATACAAATTTGCTACAGTATGACATGAAACTGGTAGACTCAAACCCAATCTGTATGAGAGCCTATTCTATTCCGTTCACGAAGGAGAAGGCATTGAAGGAAGAAATAGATTATTTGTTGAAGGAGGGGATTATTTCGCACAGTGAATCATCTTTTAGTTCTAGTGTCGTTTTGTTGAGAAAACCGTCTGGGGAACACAGATTGTGCATAGATTACAGGAAACTGAATGCTGTCACAGAAGGACAAGTGGATCCATTACCAGACACAAAACAGTTATTTGCCAGACTGAACAAGGCAAAATACTTTTCAAAGGTGGATCTTAGTATAGGCTATTACCAGATCCCAGTGCAAGCCTGAAGTGAGACCTTATTTGGCCTTTAGCACCTCGGATGGACATTATGAATTCAACATGCTACCATTCGGACTGAAAAATGCTCCGAGTGTATTTTCAAGGATGATGCGCAAATTGTTGGATCCCCTGAATAACCCATGTATCACGAATTTCATGGATGATATTCTCGTCGCCACAGAGACATTTGAAGAACACATTGAAGCTCTAGAAATGTTATTTAATAGGCTTAGGGAGGCGAACTTGACTGCTAGGCCAACAAAATGTTGCATTGGATGCAAAGAATTGGAATTCTTGGGACACACTGTATATCAGGGTAGCATGACCCCTGATCCCAAGAACTTGGAAAAACTGCAGAGAGCACCTAGACCACAAACAAAAAAGGACGTGCGATCATTCGTGTCGTTATACGGATTTTATCAAAAATATATCAAAGATTTTAACTCTATTTGTGCTCCTCTGACTGATCTGACTCGCAAGGGACTTCCAGATAAAATTAATTGGACTGCGCAAAGTGAATAAGCGTTCCAAGACTTAAAGGAAAAACTCACTAGCAAGCATATTCTCAAACTACCTGATTTGACACAGGACTTTGTCTTAAGAACCGATGCAAGTAATGTAGGACTCGGAGCGGCATTGTTGCAAAGATCATCTTCACCTGATGGGGAACTGAAACCAGTCGCTTATGCAAGCCGCAAATTGAATAAGGCGGAACAAGGATACTCCACAAGCGAAAAAGAATGTTTAGCGTTAATCTGGGCAATAAAGAAGTTTCAAATCTATCTGTATGGTAGGACTTTTGTGGTCGAGACGGACCATCAGCCTCTCGTATTCTTATCTCAGGCTAAGCATGAAAACGCAAGATTGCTGAGGTGGTCTTTATTGCTTCAACCTTATCAGTTTAGTATCCAATATATCCCAGGCAAATTGAATGTCGGTGCAGATTTCCTCAGTCGGCACCCCTGTGATCAAAAGTAGAGTAATGGCAGGCGTAAGGAGAGATTTTATCTATGTGTATCACTGGTTTTAGAACTTGCCGTAGGCATGTTTTTAAGTAGGGAGATGTGTCACAAAATTAACCGTGATACAACGTTAAAATACCTCCAATGATACAAAGTAGGGATAAAAACTAATGCGTAAGCTGCTAGAATACATGATCGCCCACGCCGCGGGTCATCACCCGAAATGGAAATTAAATTGTTAGACTTGAAGGCAAAATGGAACGGGATAGGAACGGAGATCAAAAGGAAAAATCTGACTGAACGCGTGCTTGAAACTAGCGAGGTTAAAAGACGCAAGTGGTGGGGAAAGGAGGAAAAAGTCACGTTCCCCAAGTTGACATAAAATAAAGAAATCGACAAAAGGGACCTTGGATATTATACGCCACAGTCATTTCTTGGACGCTTTTGCAAAAACTTAGCCCGTTTATTTGAACGCATTCCAGAAGATTCTAGAAAATATTTGAAAAGTAACTTTTCTTAATAATAATGTTAGGAATATAAAACCTAGCTGGCCGGATGGCCCATCTTGAGCAGTGAAATAATATGCTTTCATTTATACAGACGGACAGATAATAAGAAAGATATTGACAAAAGACTGTGTTGTTCATATCAGCGAGCGTCTGCATTGAAATAAAACCTGTCACTAATTTTCAAAAAATTGTGGCCTTCAAGACGCAAGTGCTAAAATCTAGTTGGAATGAAGAGACGGGGTGGGATGGTGAATTGTGGCTAAAAATAACTTTACAGGCAAAATTGTGTAGGGGAAGGCAGGGTTGGTTCAAAAAACAAGTGTGTTTTTTTGTGAAACGCAAGTAGAGACGGACGGACCAACAGACAATAAGGCATACTTGACTGAGGTATGACTGAAATGACTTATTGGTAGGATATTTGAATTTGAAAAAAGAAAAGGCAGTGATTGGCCATAGATGAATATAGTTTCAGCGCTCAGACGCGCATTTTGTGCCATTCAGTATAAGTTGTCCTAGTAGACACAGTGAATTATTAAGTGGTGTAATTCCCAGAAGCTATTGAAATATTTAGAGGGACGCCATCATAAGGCCAGCAGCTCAGCTGAGTTTTGCTAGCATTTATTTAACTGTGTTCTATATTCATAATTCTGGTAAGACTGAAATTATTTCTTTGTACATTTTAATATTTGTTTAAGGTTCGAGTGATTTGATACTGCAATAGCATAATCTGTTCCTTACAACAAGTAAGGATTCGCTCTAGACCCCCCGCCCCAGTTCAGGGTCTACAGACAAATAAAATACATAAACTCCAGCAAGGATTAGGAAGGACAGATCAAGTGTTGAGATCAGTGAAACATATCACCTATCCTATTCTATGGCAGGAAACTAATGAACATATTTCAGAATCTGTAGTCTGGGAGAACTTATCCTATGTGAAACCAACTTGGTAAGATGTGTTGTTTGGTCAGAAAGATCTGACCCGTCTATGTGGTGTTGTTGTTGTGTAGTGTAGTGTCCAGAAATGGTTAGAGGATGGAATTCTGACACATGACTAATACTTTGATTGCAGAGCTGTGAGTTTCAGTTGGCACCACTGTGGTGTCAAATGAGTTGTTGAATTTTACCAGAGTGGACCCGTGCAGTGACATTGGGTCAGAGCAGCCTAATATAGCCCCCAAGCACGGAGAGGTGGGGCCATCATATTTCTGATATTGCCCCCAAGCACGGAGAGGTGGGGCCACCAGACCTCTGATATTGCCCCCAAGCACGGAGAGGTGGGGCCACCAGATCTCAGCACCAGAGCTACACCTTCAAGTTACGTGAGCGCCTGGTCTGCTGAGAATTCACCAACTCAACTTATTTGTTAACACACCCATAAAATTTCCATCAAATAACTGGACAATGTGTAGTCACCATAGACAGGGAGTGATGAGGTCACCCCAACAGCACATCCATTAAATGTTCTCCCAAATAGATTACAACTATAAACAGTAATAATATTATGTAGTCTAGTAACATATATATGTACACACCTTGCATTTATTATGCAATATTCATGCATTTCTTTCATAATTGCTAAACCTTTCATATGTTCTGGCCAAAATAAAACCTTGGTTCAGAACAAATAAATGTAAAGAAAATTACTATCCAATTTTTACACACTTGAGTTAGTTCAGTGTATTATAACATTTATTAATATTATTAGACTTAGTAAATATCTGTGTGTGTGTGTATGTAAACTACCACAACACATTACATATCATTACCCTAGACATTTAACGTAGCCACATTCATTAGTAAAAAAAGATAGGTGTGAGGTCGTAGTGGTAGCAAGAAGGGCCTTCTGACAATTCACAGCTACATTTTATCTCAGGAGCCTTCACAGATGACCTCATGCATCACACTTAGTAATATCACCATCATACAATACCATCAAACCCACTACAACAATAAATGTCATCAATGCAAATACAATGTCATCCACTCATTTCTTTCAGACTCAGTAAATACAAGGCAAATCAGTGCCTAAGGAAGCTTAGTAACACATCTAAAGAAATCTGAAGTTACTATGTCCATTATTACTGATGGTCGTAGATGTATGTCAATTCACCAAACTCAGGACAAAGACATTTTAAGAACAACAAGTACACATTTTAAAATGTCACTATTTAACACTTGTACGGGTGATATCCCCCGAGCTGTCTCCTCCAGTGGTGTTACATTTACCACCTTAAGGCTGGTTCTTTGAAGGCTGGTTCTGTTTGATAGCCCCAGTTTTGCTGCTGTGGGTAACCCACTGGTCCATAACCTTGTTGGCCCCATCCATAGTCCGTAGCTTTGCTGTTGGCCAGTTGCCCCATGCTTGTCCACTGATTCAAATTGTGCTGCCCATCAGCCCAGAGCCACCCCAGTTCTGGCCTCCACCATTAAAACCATTGTATCCACCACTTTGCATGGACTTGCCACCTCTACCTCCACCACCTTGTCGTGGTTCAGCGCTCTTGCATTCAATCTTTTTTTCCATTGAAGTCCCCATAGTGCTCTTTAACAGTTGACTCTACTGCATCTTCACTGTCGAAGGTCAAAAATCTAAAGCCTCTTGGTCTGCTCTTCTCTTGGTCACACATGATAACAACATCCACAACTGGACCAAATCTTGGAAAAAACAGTTCTTTAGATTATCACCATTTGCATCATTTGGCACACCACCAATAAAGATTTTTGTAATTCTTCAAGTATAACCACCACCGCCACCACCACGTCCTGCTCCTTGTTGAGTTCTTCCATCAATTGTGGGCTTGGATACAGTCAATATGACATTAACTGCTGATGTGTCTCTGAATGTGACAAATCCAAATCCTCTTGACTTCCCAGTGTGAGGGTTGCTCATGACTATACAATCTGTAACTTCTCCATACTGTGAGAAGTATGACTGCAAAGCATCTTTGTCTGTATCATAACTCAATCCTCCAACAAAGACCTTCCATTTTTCTTTTGTAATGATGTGATGGTGAAGAAATAGCGATTTATTTAACGTTCCGGGATCTTCTAGAACACACACACTAATCTTCTAAGACAAACATCGCTGATAATTAATAGATGGGTGTGAAAAAAAATCGAAAAAAGGTGATTCGTCTAACTTTTCTATTGTCACAGATCCTGATTTATAATAATAATAATAGCCCCTTCAGTCATAACTGACTATGGGAATGCGCCCCTGAGATGACAGTCTTTAGCTGCTTATTTTCCTGATGCTCCCTTCTTTTGACGTTTTCTCCTCACTTCGGCTTGTTGTGTGAGCTTCTTGTCACCCAATCTGAGGTGGCGCCATAAATAGCATCGCCACTTGGTGCGATCGGCGGCTTCATCCTCCCACGTTGCTGAATTTATGCACAGTGCCCTCATTTCTCTCTTGCACACATCTTTGAACCTCAGCTGCGGCCGCCCAACTGTTCTTTTGCTGTCCTGATTTACAAAATGTTATTACACAAAGCAACACACTATAAATTTAATTAACAGCTTTACATAGCTGAGGCTTATTTAAACTTTTCATCTTAAAGCCTTTGGTTTAAAGAACGTACACACAGAAAGCAACGCACTTTTTCTAAATCCAATGAGAAAGGATAAAAATTATGGCTTATGAAGTTTGTAAGTTGCGTCCCTTGTAACTTGAGATAAGAATCAATGAAGTCCCTTGACATAAGAATGCATATAATAAAGAAAAATTCACTGCCCAGCTTTCTCATTTTGTATCTTGAAAACGTATAGCCTATGTCCTTCCCGGAGAAATGTCCGATACGATGGAGAAAACCGCATCAAGATGGGTTGAGCCGTTCTCTAGTGATGAGGTAACAGACACATAGACCAACATATATATATATACTAGCTGTCATACCCGGCCCAGCGCTACCGTACATCTGTCCCGTCTCCCCCATCCGTCCCATATGTCCCGTAGTTACCGTCCCGTCTCAGTCACGTCTCTGCCGTCCGTCCCGTGTCCTGCGCATCCTGTAAGTCCGTCCCGTCTGTTCCGTCCGTCTGTCCCGTCTCTGCCGTCAGCCCCGTCCGTCCTGTCAATGTATCTATCTATCTATTTATCTATGTGTCTGTCAGTCCGTCCATCCGTCTGTCTGTCCATCTGTCTATTTAAATTGCTATCGAATAATATTTGGAGTTTGACAAAAAAAATTTTTTTAAATAAAGTACCCAACGCCAAGGTTGCCACTCAAGTTCTAGTGATAAACCCAGATTTTCTTCTTTAAAAACCCCAGAAAGACTCATATTATTTTACGCCTCAAATACACGGGATAGACGATGCTTACACAATCTTTTAGTGCAACTTTAGCACACATAAGCAGTGTGCTACCAATTTTTATTTCTTTCTTCATTTTTATTTTATTTTTTTTATTACAAAAAATTCACATTTATGTAAAAATGATTTTATTAACCACCAAATATATGAACTTATGAAAATGAGATATTTTAACAGTAACATACTTACAGTAGATACATTAACAAAATGTTCCTCAAATCAAATATAAAATGTTAGTTGTAACTTGTTACTGTTGAAAATTGTCAATTGTCAGCTACTCGGCATCCATGTCGACAACTTCTCTTTCGTCAAGATCATATGCATGAATTGACAACGTGGAATCTTGATTGTGGAGATCCAAAATATTTGCATATCTCTGCCGACAACGTCCTTCACGCACATCTTCAACCACCCTTTTACTAGGATTAAACTTATGACAAACTCCATCTTTGACAACTGCTTGCTTGGCTAGTGTTCGATTTCACACAAAAGCTTGTTGCGCTTCAGTGACATTTTTTGAGCAATTGTGCTGTCTGGAAACATCTGCTTGCAACATTCAATCAAATGATCAGCTTGCGAGAACGGAGTATTATGTTCTGCCATTAAAGCTGACAACAGTATCTCCGCTTTAGCAATTTTGTCTTGGAGACAGGGCTCTTTTGGTTTGATGAAAAACTTGTTAATGTTCAGAGTTTTGCTTTTGGCTTCGAAGTTTTTCATGTGCTTCTGTGTGCTTTTATGAGTCAATAAAGCTGTTTTGTTGGCATTAGTTAATGTGCAGGAACAGGCCGTACAAATCGCAGCATAGCGATTGCCAGAGTCCAGCTTTATCCAATCCTTCAGTTCGCTGTCTGTTAACCATTCCACACAAAAAGCCTGATGATACCATGGCTTCAATTTTTGTACGCGGTGGCGTGTGTGACGTCATGCTGCTACAACTACCTAGCTTACCTTCATCATCGCTCATTTTTATAATCTTATAATAACAAAAAAACAAACAAACAAACAAACAATATGCTGTTTATCAGCTTAAGTCTAAAATTTAAAAAGAAGACTTTAAAACTTATCGCAAAAATGACGTGAGTATTGTAGATGACAGCCATTAACAGAATAACAGGAAACAGATAGTTGATGTAAACGAGTCAAAAAACAACGTCATTGATGTGGTTAAAAACAAGAATTAAATTTAATTGGAATAAAAAATATAAAGCACATTTTTTTTTTACATTTAATTATAATATAATGTGACAGGGATTATGGAAATATAGATTGCATATATCTACACGTTTTGCTTACAATTGTTTTCCACCTGGCTTCCTCAATTAGTTATGCACGTTTTGTTAACGCAGACCCCTTCACTTCTATATATCTGTCAAACTCATAATTTGGCCAAACACATTTTCTTTCTCTCTATGTTTTATAAACACGAGGAATGTTTACAAACAGACTATGTCTCACCTAGAGAGAGGGAACGGGTTGTATATTTGTAGAATCAAGGGCGATTATTCAAAAGTTGTACCTGTGATGGATTGCACTTATCAGGGAGAGATAAGCTAATAAAGAAAATCAGGGGATATAATCAGTTCCCCCCCCCCCTTCCCCCACATCCGTTCGTTCGTAAATGAAATTAGCTACAGACGGATCGACGAGATCAAAGAGACAATTTGCCCGTGGGACAACGTCTACGGTCGGCTAAAGTGGCAAAATAGACTTTGATTCAAAATCTGACCGAAGAATTCCCCAAAGGTGTTATGTCTCACTGGTCAGCGACTTTTTGTCCAGCTTTCAAATTCAGTTTATCCAGTACCCACAAATTTTCAGACGTCTCGCTTCGATATTCTAGATCCAGTATACCAGTAGAATTTCTTAGTTTTTTTTTTATTTGGAGATAGTCATTTGTCTTGCGGTAAATATTTATAATAGCCTCTTGAGTGATTTAATTGTTAAGTCCGGCATTATATTTCACTAAGATTTTTCTGGGTTGAGTGATTTAATTTTTAAAGTCCGTCATTTATATTTCATTAGGATTTATTTTTTTGGTGCTAATTGACTAGCAGACTTAAAATAATTTATAGCTAAATTGTTCAGGCTGTAGTGTCGATTTAATTAATTGCTATTTAACCAGGAAGGGATATTTTAATCGACTAGTAAATGCACTATTCATTATGAGTACTGACGAAATATATATTTATTTCTAATTCATGATGATTAATTTTGTAAATGACTAGAATTTATTTCACGGGGTTTTTAAATGATAAAATAATATATACACTTGTGGTTTCTAATTAAAGTTAATAACCGAGTGGATATTAAATTATACCTCTATGCTGGTTATTTTAGGATAGAATAGGGGTGTAGTGGTTATTGTGATTCATTCATTCATAACCCTCTACTCCCAAAGGAGCATAGGCCTTCAACAAACACATGCCAAGTCCTCCTGTCACGTGCCATCATCTCAAGTTCTCTCCACGCTCTCCTCATCACCTTCACCCCTGTCTCCAACTCTCCTCTCCACGTACCCCCCGACCCCCCTCTGCCCCCGCCCCGGGGGCCCCAGAACAAGGACCGCCCTACAATGCCACCAACAGGTTTCCTCAGTGTGTGTCCTATCCATCGCCATCGCCCTCTTCTCATCTCCTGTTCCACCGGCACCCGTCCAGTTCCTGTCATCAGTTCCACATTGGTAACCTTGTCACACCATTTTAATCCCTCTATTCTACGCAAGCACCCATTTATGAAAGTCTGTAGCTCCCCGGCTGTTGTCCTTGTTGTTCTCCATGTCTCCGAGCCATACAACAGGACCGACCTCACACCCGAGCTGAAGATTCCCATTTTCGTGTCGGATCCCACCTCTCCCGATCTCCATACATCTCCCAATGCAACGAAAGACCCTCTTGCCCCTTCCACTCCCATTTTGACATCGCTGTCTGTCCCTCCAACTCTATCTATATTACTGCCAAGGTTATTGTGATTACATGGTTGTTTTTTTTCTTCCTATACACAGTACTGGGTCAAACCCAAAATCTACCAGCGGTCTAATCTGAGAATAACGGATCTAAGTCCAACAATACAAAAAGAACATTCTTATATAACTACAGGGGTTTTAAGGTGAACCTGTCTGGCCTCTTGTTTACACCCAGAAAGAGACAGAGTACCAACCCAAAGAATATTAAGAATAAATTGTAACTGGACATATAGCTCTACAGATTTCTTTTTCTCGATTTCATATACATTCAGCCGTTGTGGCGACATAATCAAACATTGACATTTTCCGACTATCGACCATTTGTGGTGTGACAAAGAATGTTTATACTGAGAGAAGTTCCATACCTGACATTCCTTTATGTACTGGAAATCTCAAGCTACTGACACTGTGAGCACTGTTAATTTTCGTACCTGGACTAATTACTTTGACATAAACTGAAATCCTAATAACAGTAACGAAATAAACGTTCCCCGAAGAAGAGGATTTAATCAGTCTTTGAGGAGCTGGGGTTTATTTTGCCAAAATAACACTGGATTTGCTGTGTGACACATGAAACTATGTTCCAGACGTTGTTAAATCAACAATTAGGTAAGAACGAATGAACGTGGCCACAGTTGTCTGAGAAGAGAGAAAGAAGGAATGAATAATTCTCATACTGTATAATCTATGTACTTACTTTGTTGTGCCTTTCTTATGTTTTGCTAATACCTGTTCATTTCAGAATAGATTAACTTAGAAACTCTGTTCTTTACAGTATAGGCAAATTCTAGACCATAGCACAAATCTTTTTGACCTTTTGGGGGTTAATAACTTCTCCTAACGGGATCTTGTCTCAACAGAGGGAGGCTATTACACTTATAAGTTTATTTCTTTATTTAATCCTGTAACCTATGATTTTTATATTCTGATATTTTGATAATAACTGTTGGGAAGTTTCTTTATGGTAAATAACAGTAACATAAAACTTAATTACCTGTGTCGGTCAGCTCGTCCCAATATCCCTACTCCATTTAATATAGTTTCACGTTTGTGAGTCTAATTGTCGTCACTTATCTGTGTGTGTGTGTATGTGAGTAGTTAATATATATTATATATATGTAGAAAGTATACTGTCTGATCAACAAATTTCTGTTGTAGAGATAGGCTGGACTAGAGTATCTTCTCAATCCAGGGACAGACTCTACCTTTCACCATTTCACTCGTGAAAAATCTATATTCTCTTTACCTTATCTCTCACTGAGTTACCACCCGTTCTAGTTCTATTCAGACGGGACCAAAATCGATCTTAAATACCTATCAAAATCTATGACATATAAATATAATGTATAATGCTCAGTGCACAGAATATACATAGGGGCCTACATTGTAAATGTCAATTGTCAAATATACCCAGATTAATGCAGATTTGGAAAAAACAATACCCAGATACCCAGACGAAGCCCAAAAATCCAGATCTAGTAAAAAAAACCCAGCTGTTGCAACACTGCTCAACGCCTTAAGAGTGAATATTTTTTTTTTTAATTATACCCCTTTTGGGACGTAAAGTAAGGTATATGACTTTATTGTGTAAAATTTGTTACTGATTGGAGTTCAGGTATCTTCTAGAACACGCACACTAATCTTCAGCGTACAAATATCGCTGAGAATTAATAGGATGAAGTTGAGGGGAACTGCGGTAAGACGTGAAGTATAATGGATGGGTGTGGAAAAAAAATCGAAAAAAGGTGATTCGTCTTACGAGGACAAAAGACAAAGAAAATAGCCAACGTTACGGCCACAAGGCCTTTGTCAGGGAAAGGAAAGAAAGTGAAGGCTAGATAGGACACATAAAAACCTAAATAAATATAAAAATTAAAACTAGGTACTTCCCTGAAGGCATCGAAATCCTAACGCTTTTGCTGCCCGCGACCGGACGTGTTTGCCCGGAAAAGGAAATGGCTGCTACCACTGGATGTATACAATACATACTAAGATTCTAAAAAACGAAACTGAACAATAAACTACCCAAACGTAATATTAGTGGGGAATGGAAATAGAAGAGGACAGAATGAGTTGGAGATAAATAAATAAAAAATATAGACATATTAAAAACAGTGTATTATATATTTTTACATATTATTAGAGGGCGGCAGAAAAATAGAAAAATAGGATAAGAGTGGAAAGGGTCAAAATAGAACAAGAGAGGAATGGGTGAATTCAGACAAAGGTGTGTAGAGTGTTAAGACCAGCTGGTTTTAGACACCCCATGCGGTGGATAAGACGGTTCTCAAGCTGTTCTCGGCTAGCAGTGTCAGAGGAGCAGGATCTGATCGCCGTGACCTGGATGTCGATGGGACCATGGTGGTCAGGACCATTAAAGTGTATGGCAACTGGTGTGGATTTTTGCTGAGAGATGTCATTCAAGTGCTGGCTGAATCTGTCCCTAAGTCGTTGAGCTGAGAATTAATAAAACTTTTCTCTTGTCGCGGATCCTGATTTACAAAATGTTATAACACAAGGCAACGCACTGTAAATTTAATTAACAGCTTTACATAGCTGAGGATTATTTAAAGTTTCCTTCTTAAAAACCCTGGTTTAAAAAACGTACACAACAGAAAGCAACGTATTTTTTCTAAATTTAACGAAAAAGGATACAAATTATGACTTATGTAGTTTGTAAGTAATTTACAAAGTTACTTACAAAGCTAGTCCCTTGTAACTTGAGATAAGAATTAATGAAGTTCCTTGACATAAGAATGAATGGAGTGAAGAAAAATTCACTGCCCAGCCTTCTCAATTCGTATCTTGAAGACGTATAGCCTATGTCCTTTCCGGAGAAATGTCCGAAACGCTGGAGAAAACAGCATCAAGAAGGGTTGAGCCGTTCACTAGTTATGAGGTAACAGACACATAGACCAACTTCATTATATATATATGTGTGTGTGTGTGTGTGTGTGTGTGTGTGCGTGTGTGTGTGTGTGTGTGTGTGTGTGTGTGTGTGTGTGTGTGTGTGTGTGTGTAGTTAAATTTATACACAAATAATCTCACTTTCAATAAAATTATTTAATAACTCAAAACAAATGTTCTGTTATTATTTATATTACTAGCGTTTAGAACAGTCTTTTCGTCATTACACTTGAATTGTTCTCACTTAAGTGTGAGAAATTCTCACAGATTGCACTTATCTCAATGTATTTTACTGTCTCACTAGTTCTATGTAAGTGCACAAACGCCTTGCTGGTCTTGTACTAAGCTACCAACCACAGATGGAGCCCAGCACACGAATTTTGATTCTCACAGTTGTGCTGCTTGCTTACTGAAGGATGGTCACAGGTGGATCAAGATCTTCGACCTTCGCTTTAGTGTAATCAATAGAAACCTGAAACAATACAGTGATATGTGGAAAGCCTCTTTCTTGGGGCCCACAAGTCTAAGTGTCTGTGAGTGTGAAGTATTCAGCGTCTTGCATGTTTATGTATGACACATTGGTTCAGTTCTTTTTCAGTATTACATATCAATACAGTCTAACTGTAACTTAATCTAAATACATGTATTTGATGTAACTTGTTATACGCTTAGAATAATCCTGAATTGATACCCTGTCTTAACTTCTGTAAGCATTGGATGTGTTTTCATCATCCATATAATTATTTTATAAGTCAGTCCTCTAGATGGAACGAGAAAAGGCAATAATGGTCAGCTGTTAAGTGCCCGCTATCCACCCATCACCTCTTCAAAACAACAACAACAACATCTGCGTTACACATTTTGCCACAGGGGATCTGAGACTCCGTCTTAGTAACTTTCAGCCTGATGTTAGGAGCAGATATCATTACACCAGGCACATCCATCTCACTAAAAAGTTAAAATTAAGTAAGTTTGTTACTAATATTATCTCGCATACTGCTGTTTGTTATACTGAATTAAGTAATTAAGTTTGTCTTTTTAAATTAAATTAACAAATAAGCGTATGTGTAGCTTTATATTAGAATGTACGAACGAACGAACGAACATACCTTATTTTCCAAGGGTTGAGAATTGGGCACACAGGCCGTCTAACATTCTGCCCTTCCTTTTGCTCACCTTTCATACTGAATTCATTTATTCTCATATGCATTTTACATATCAATTTCAAGAAAATTCAACGTTGTAAAGTAAAATAATAATATAGCACACTCATATTAACATTAATTACTTATAAGCATGACATAACATATGTTGAAAAGTACAAACATCGTCACTAGAACTTACAGTTGATGTTATAAGAAAAGATAATCCGATTAGGGGGGCATGTAATCAGAATTCAGAAAGTATTTAAAAAGTCTATGATTGTATGAATAGGGACTGAGGTTGTTTCTTAGGTTATGTGGAAGACAACTCCAAAGATTAGCAGCAGAGTACGCTAAGTTTTTCTTGAATAAGTCAAGCCTAGGCTTGGGCACTTGCAATCTGTTAAAGCGTAGACTGCGTCTTTCATTGTAATTGAACACTGGCAACAGAAATACTTGAGCATTGTGATAAATTGAGCAATTAGTTGTTACTGTATTAACAGTTGCTCTTATCTTTCACTCTTTACATTTTTTATGTACTTTGGGGAAATGCAGGGGGGGGGGGGGCGGAGCTGGGGACATGCCCTGGGAGCCAGGTGGGTGGTAACCCGAAACAGTTTGGTAAACACTGCTGTAAATCTAGGCTTTTCCTTTGGCTTTTCTGAGATTCCGAAACGTGTTGAGTTGAAGTCATGAGCTCCAGTTTCTCCAGCTTGGCTTGCACTTAAAAGGCCATCACATCAGGTCCCAAGCTGGGAGTAAGAAGTGCTTGGCATACTGTGCATTCTCCACTATCCAAGGGGGCTCTCCAACTATGCAGAGCTAAAATATTGTACTCTGGTTCTGGGCTCTCAAAAAGACATATGGCGTCCTGCACAGAGCCACTTCTTAGCTTCCCCTGCCTATCAATGGGTTCACAGTGAGATCCTACTGCTTACGTTCAACCAAGTCAAAGCCAAAGAATTACGCCTGGGGCTCAAGTGACTTCTCCAAGCTTTGTGTGCAATGCTGAGTTCTCAACAAGTTTCATCACTGGAAGTGTGTGGATAATTTCAAGAGTCAATTAGGATGTAATTAGCCTCACACACATAGGTTCACTTCCACAAACATATTCTGTAGCATTGTGCATAGCTGGTGGTTATATTAGTATGACTCCAGATAATGCTCTATGCATATAAATACCATGTCAAGGAATTATTGACATGTGTCCATGGAAAGTGATAGTGCACTTGTGGTCTTCACAATAACAAATATAATTTACTGTTGATTTGACAATAAGTAGTGAACAAGAGTTGTGTATAGCCCAAGATTACTGCGTAATTTATTCAATACATTTGGACGAATCCTAGCTATTCAAGAGACAGTTCAAAATAATGGTTCAAATACAAACTAGAACCACCGGGCCTTTACACCCCTCCACTTTAATATTATTCTTGTTCAGAGTTTTTTTTGTTGTTTTTTTTTTAACGTATAAGCACAATTGTGATTATCCCTATTTATATTGATTTGACAAATGTGATGCCACTTTCTCATATCGGCGGTTGTTCATTTTTTTTTTAAATTAATAAAAAAAAAAAATCCCGTTCAACCTCTGATGGGTTATAATTAGGATATATATTGTTTCAATTCCAAATAATATGAACAACCGCCGATATGAGAAAGTGGCATCACATTTGTCAAATCAATATAAATAGGGATAATCACAATTGTGCTTATAAGTTTAAAAAAAAAATAAATAAAAATAAACTCTGAACAAGAATAATATTAAAGTGGAGGGGTGTAAAGGCCTGGTGGTTATAGTTATATAACAGACTTTAACAGATATTTAATTGACTTTCATCTGTTAAAAGTCATATGCATTGTAAGAACAGCATCAGACCTTCACATTCCCAGCCACTATATATTAACATTTGTTCGTGTTAAATATTGTTTGACTATGTTATGCAGTTCCCTAGGTCTGTCTATTCTCAACACCTCTTCTATATTTATAGGTAAGTTGGGTGCTTGCAATTGTTCATATTATTTGGAATTGAACACAATATATATATCCTAATTATAACCCATGAGAGGTTGAACGGGATATCTTTTTTTTTCTCATTAATTTAAAAAAAAAATTTTTTAAAAAAAAAAATAAAAAAAATGGTTCAAATATGATTCAAACTGTGGTGCTTGACCAAACCACTCAATATTAATAACACTAGTCAACAAATTTTCAAAAGTTTTTTGTACCAGAAATTAAATATACCATTTCTTATTGATTTTGACATGCTGATTTCAAATATCATAATGAAATTCACCAATTGGCTCTGGGTTTTTTTTTTAATGATGAATTTACATTACAGTAATACAAATAATGTATGCTTGTTTAATTCTCTGGGGTGAACAGCTAGTCTTTCTACTTTAGCATTATAAAAATTGTGGTTACATACTCAATTAATTGATATTTCAACATAAAATGATAGAAAAAATAAAAACATTATTTAAAGTTCACATATCATGTTTTAAAAAGGCACATTTGAACCCATTCCGTCATTATTCAGTCGCTGTTCGAGCTCTCTTTGCTTGCTTCTTGTAGTCAATCGATGATGTGTCTCTTGTCACAGTCCAACAGTAATCAGCAAGCATTGAAGGGCTCCAATTGCCTTGATACCTTGTCTCCATAGCAGCAATGTCCTGGTGAAATCGTTCACCATGCTCATCACTGACCGCTCCACAGTTTGACGTAAAGAAATCCAGATGAGAATCCAGAAAAGGAATTTTCAAAGACATGTTGCAGCCAAGACTCTTATACTTCAGAAGGAGATTTTCTACAATTTCATTGTAATTATCAGATCTGTGGTTTCCAAGAAAATTGTCCACCACTGACTTAAATGCTAGCCATGCTGCTTTTTCCTTGCCATGCAACACGCAAAGAAACTCGTCATCATGAAGAAGTTTTCGAATTTGTGGACCAACAAATACTCCCTCTCTTATTTTAGCTTCACTCAGTCTTGGAAATTTTCTGATGAGGTATTTGAAAGCCTCATCTGTTTTCTCCATTGCCTTGACAAAGTTTTTCATGAGACCCAGCAACTCTTAGAGGCCGGAACGACGCTACCAACGTACATCCGCAAAACCCCTAGAAGCCAAAACGACGATCCCAACGTCGTTTTTGTGTTCCGTGAAATGTGTTCCGTATTTTAGTAATTTGGTATTTTAACATAACGGAAGTTACTATTTTTTTATTCAGAAGAGCGCTATCTTTGAGTTGTGATTCGGAAACACGTTTGTTCTAGCTAATTTCACTGTGAAAAAACGGTAAATCTGTCAGCTTTCGATCGGCGATTATTGTTTTTTATACAGACAATGTCTAGCGAACCAACCACATCATGTTTATCAAAACGTAGGTCTTTTTTATCTGTAGAAAAAGCTAGGGAACTGTGTATCTTTGACGAGTTTAGCGATAATGATGATTTCGAATTTGAACTTAACGAAGAAGCTAGTTCTAATGAGGAGGGGGCGAGGTCACAGCCAGGCCCTAGTGCTACAAAACGACAAAAAGTTTTGACCAAATCATCGACAAAAAGGGGGAAAAGCATTAGTACCAAGAAGCAACAAGGGGCAATTAGTAATGAATGGATTTCAGTACCAAACATCAGTATTACAGAGACCCAAAACGCATTCAGATTTCTTCCCAAATATGGTCGCAAACCAGGAGTACACGATGACTTAGGTCTTAGTGAGGCATCAACTCCTTTTGACTGCTATAGGACATTGTTTACTGATGACATTGCAAATTCAATTTTACATTTTGTAAATAAGTATGCAAAACTTAAAGTTCTTAAAAATAATCCATCCCTAAAAAGATCTAGATTTTCCAGCTGGACAGCACTATCAAACTATGAGTTGTTAAAATTTATGGCTACAATAAATGCTATGGGCATTGATCCCAGACCTTCTATTAGAGACTATTATTCATCAGAAACTGATTGCCTTTATGCTCCATTTTATCACAAAAACTTTGAAAGAGATAGATTTTTGTCTATCTATCAAACAATGTTGCATGTGGGACAGCCTGATGCTGAGGGAAAAAGTAAAGTGGAGCCATTCATCAACTCTTTGATTGAAAATTTCAATAATGCCTTTACGCCCTTTGAAAATGTTTCAGTTGATGAAATGATTGTAGGATTTAAAGGGAGATGGAAATACAAGCAATTTAATGCAACTAAGCCTAGTAAGTATCATATAAAGAGTTTTGGTCTTGTTGACAGTACCACTGGGTATGTTTTATCCCTGCTTACGTATTATGGAGCGAATACCTCATATGATCCAAGCACAGACACCAATAGTGGGATGGCAATAAAAGTCTTTGGAACTCTATTACAGCAAATTGGAACTGGTTATCATATATTTGCAGACAGGTTCTACACCACCAGGGCACTCATTGACTATTTGCTTCAGCAAAAGCAATACTATACTGGCACCCTCCAGTCAAACCGAATTGGCTTTCCATTAGAAATAAAAGCACTTTCCATACCACACATGGAACGGAAATGCTGGCAAACTAAAGATTCATCTTTGCTTTGTATTGGATGGAGGGATAAGAAAGCAAAAAAGCCAGTAATCATTGTTTCCACCAAAACAAATACAGGAATGACTACCACGACAAAACCAAAGCCAATAACAGTCCATGACTATAATCAGAGCATGAATGGATGCGACCGTGCTGATCAAATGCTTGGGTATTATGGCATTCACAAACGACGCAGCAACAAGTGGTGGACAAAAATATTCTACTGGATAATGGAAATTACTTGTACCAATGCTTTCATCCTCTATAGGCTCACAGGCAGTAGAAAAATGACATTAAAACAGTTCAAAATATCTCTGATTGATGCTTTGCGTCAGTGGGCCGCAGATCTAATGCCCGAGCCACAGAGGAGTATCAAGGCAACCCCGGGAAGACCAAGGACAGCCAACCCAATTCAGAGGCTTGAAGGAGCTAAGCATATGATAGCTTACACAGAAAAAGACAGAAGATGTAGAGTCTGCAGCAAACCAGATTCTCCAAAAAGAACAAATTTTATTTGCGAGGGTTGCGATGATTATCCTCACCACCACCCAAAACACTGCTTCAAGATATGGCATACGCAAGCCACCCTTGACTAAAATGTAAATATCCTTTCAAATAAAATTGTGTACATATTGTTTATGCATAATAATGTAAGTACAATACAATATATGATTTACTTTGAATATGACCTTTTTGTTTCCAAATTTTAATAATGATAGTACAGTCCGCTGGAGAGTCTCTTTAACATTAACAAAACATCACAGAAAGCTGAAACTTGTAATTAATATTCATATATGGATCAGTGTTATTTAAAAAAAAACCATGGAGCACTTTGGATAATATTTCAGTCTTTATGCATGGGTTGGTGGGTACATTTTTCATTCACTAAAATGAATTAAAAAAAATAATTTTTACATTATTATTGATAATTGAATATAATATGAAGAATATCACTTAAAAGCCCCAATATTATAATTCTAAATATATTTATCTTTACTGTGAAACATAATTTGTGTGTCTTTTGTTGTGTAATATCAACACAATATATGATTTAATTTAAAAGTTCACGCGGCCTTGAATATCTTCTTTTTTATTTTAATGATGATGGTACGGTCTGCTGGATGGTCTGTAAAACATTAACAAAATATCACAGAAAGCTGAAACTTGTAATTAATATTTATATATGGATTAGTGTTATTTAAAAAAAACTATGGAGCAATTTGGATTATATTTCAGTCTTTATGCATGGGTTGGTGGGTACATTTTTCATTCACTAAAATGAATTTTTTTTTAAAATTGTTTACATTATTACTGATAATTGAATATAATATGAAGAATAGCACTTAAAAGCCCCAATATTATAATTCTAAATATATTTATCTTTACTGTGAAACATAATTTGTGTGTCTTTTGTTGTGTAATCTCAACACAATATATGATTTAATTTAAAAGTTCACGCGGCTTTGAATATCTTCTTTTTTATTTTAATGATGATGGTACGGTCTGCTGGATGGTCTGTAAAACATTAACAAAATATCACAGGAAGCTGACACTTGTAAATAATATTCATATATGGATTAGTGTTATTCTAAAAGATGCTGGAGCACTCTGGATAATGTTTCAGTTTTTATGCATGGGTTGGTGAGTACATTTTTCATTCACTAAAATGAGTTTTTATTAAAAAGTAGTCTAGAAAATATGTAGAATATCACTAACATCCTTCATATTCTAATTCTACATTCATTTATTTTTACTGTGATGTATAATATGTGTGTCTTTGTTGTATAAAAACAATACAATATATGATTTAATTTAAAATCTTCACGCGGCCTATAATGTCCTATTTCTTTCCAAATGTCTATAATGTTTTTATGGTTCGCTGGATGGTCTGTAAAACATTAACAAAATATCACAGGAAGCTGACACTTGTAAATAATATTCATGTATGTATTAGTGATATTTTAAAAGACCCTAGAGCACTCTGGATAATATTTCAGTCCATTGCATGGGTTGGTAAATACATTTTTGATAGACTAAAATTAGTTTTTTCTTGAAAGTGGTCTATATTATTACTCATAACTGATTACTATATGTAGAATATCACTAAAAGTCCTTCATATACTAACTCTACATTAATTTATCTTTACTGTGATGTATAATATGTGTGTCTTTGTTGTATAATAACAATACAATGTATGATTTAATTTAAAAGCTTCACGCGGCCTCTTATGTCCTTTTTCTTTCCAAATGTCTATAATGTTTATATGGTTCGCTGGATGGTCTGTAAAACATTAACAAAATATCACAGGAAGCTGACACTTGTAATTAATATTCATATATGGATCAGTGATATTTTAAAAGACCCTAGAGCACTCTGGATAATATTTCAGTCTATTGCATGGGTTGGTAAATACATTTTTAAGACTAAAATTATTTTTTTCTTGAAAGTGGTCTATATTATTACTCATCACTGATTACTATATGTAGAATATACTGAAAATCCTTCATATACTAACTCTACATTCATTTATCTTTACTGTGATGCATAATATGTGTGTCTTTGTTGTATAATAACAATACAATGTATGATTTAATTTAAAAGCTTCACGCGGCCTCTAATGTCCTTTTTCTTTCCAAATGTCTATAATGTTTATATGGTTCGCTGGATGGTCTGTAAAACATTAACAAAATACCACAAGAAGCTGACACTTGTAAATAATATTCATATATGGATTAGTGATATTTTAAAAGACCCTAGAGCACTCTGGATAATATTTCAGTCTATTGCATGGGTTGGTAAATACATTTTTAATAGACTAAAATTATTTTTTTCTTGAAAGTGGTCTATATTATTACTCATCACTGATTACTATATGTAGAATATCACTAAAAGTCCTTCATATACTAACTCTACATTCACTAAAATGAGTCTTTTCTTGAAAGTGGTCTATATTATGACTCATAACTGAATACTATATGTAGAATATCACTAAAAATCTTTCATATTCTAATTTTACATTCACTTATCTTTACTGTGATGTATAATATGTGTGTCTTTGTTGTGTAATAACTCAGTAACTTTAGAATTTATAAAGGTACTGCTTTAAGGTACAAAAATAATTCTGGCAAAACTGATGAAAAAATTCCGGCCTGCAAGAGAATGTGCAAGGGTGGCAACAAAATCTTGCTGGTGTCGACAAGTGCTGGGTTCTCAACGTTCTTACTGCCAGGCTGCAATGACTGCCTGATTGGTCAATGTCTTCTGATGTAATGGTCACTTCGTGCACGGCTATCCCACTCACAGAGAAAGCAACAGTAGTTGGTGTATCCACCCTGTAGTCCAAGCAAAAGAGCGACCACTTTTAAGTCACCGCAAAGTGACCAATGATGATGATCGTAGTTTATACACTTCAAAAGCTGCTTAATGTTTTCATAAGTTTCTTTCATATGAACTGCGTGACCAACTGGAATTGACGGTAACACATTACCATTATTCAACAAAACAGCTTTAAGACTCGTCTTGGATGAATCAATGAAAAGCCTCCACTCTTCCGGTATGTAATTGATTTTGAGGGCTGCCATTAAGCCAGAAATGTTGTGGCACGCAGAAAGGTCACCCTCTTTGAAAAAGAATGTAATAAGCGGCTTCTGGCGGTTCCTATACACAGAAATTGTAAAATCTTCTACCAGGAGATTCCACTGTTGCAATCTGGAACCCAAAAGCTCCGCCTTGTTCTTCGGTAAATTCAGATCTCTTACAAGATCATTCAGTTCACCTTGGGTTATTAAGTGTGGTTTAGTGGATGTAGTTTGCTCAAAATCTGGGTCGCTTGAGGTTGATGGTTCAGGACCACCAATGTCCTCTTCTTCATCAGTGGAAGCAGCTGAAAATGATTCTGGCACTTTGGGAACTGGTAGGTCATCGCCATGTGGTACCGGACGTATTGCAGAGGGGAAGTTTGGATATTCCAGAGTCCATTTTTTCTTCTTTGATATGCCTTTCCCAATTGGAGGGACCATGCAAAAGTAACAGTTGTTGAGATGATCCGTGGGCTCTCTCCAAATCATTAGGACTGCAAAAGGCATAGCTTGCCTTTGCCAGTCAACCACAGTTTAAGATGTGCTGCACAAGTATTGCAGCATATGTGTGGCGCCCAGCTCTTATCTTGATCTCCTATTCTGCAGCCAAAATACAAACTGTACGCCTTCTTAATCACTTTAGTTATATTTCGCTTTTGTGATAGAAATGTTACCTCACCACATATATAACAGAAAATATTAGCACTGTTCACACATGTCCTAGGCATTTCTAACTACGATACTTTTGATAAGGACAAATGCACTAATTAATGGCAAAATTTTATCAAAGATAAGATATTTATACACAAAGGTGATGTAATCATAGGTAGGATTGCATCATCAACTTCTAGTTACATTTTTATTGGTCATTAGAAAAAATTATGCAATCGCCCACAACAGTTGCGTCATATATATAAATTGACCGTAATTAAATAAACTAGTAGCATGTATCTTGAAAACTAGAGCCAATCAACATTTTTTAATGTCATTTTCGTTTTCAGCACACCAAAATTAGTTAAGATCAGCTATTTTCATTTCTGGTACATTTTGGTTGTTGACTAGTGTAACTGGAAGTAAGAATCTTCCATCACAAGTTCATAACCACAAATACACTTTCTAGTGGCGATGAAATCTAGTTTTTTTTTTTTTTTTTTTTAATGAGTATTAATAATCTATTTAACTCTGTTAATGAATTCTTGACTTTTAAAGGTTTTTTTTTTTTTTTGTTTGGCTTTTTTTCGCTTTTTCTTTTGTGAAAGTACTTTTTTTTTTAATAATTTGTATGAGTGGTGCATGCGTGTGATTGTTTGTGTGTGTGTGCGTGTGTGTGCGTGTGCGTGTGTGTGTGTGTGTGTGTGTGGCGCGCGTTAAGATGTTTGGCTTTGTTTCTCAATTTTCGTCTGGCAACCCTGCCCTGCTTCTGCTGTCAGCGTTGCCACTCCTAAATCCAGGTGTTTTTGGTCTTGTCTAGGTGTCATTTCCCTTATTAGTTGAAGAACGCCACCTAGATTTCGCTCACAATTGGCATGAATCGCCCGAAACAATTGCTTAAAAAATTGCCCCAAAGTAGCCCAAGATGCCGATATCTAGGGGTTTTTCCCTCTCAAAATTCAGAGTGACAACGCTGTCAACCGTTACTCTTCCGTTGCGCTGGACGTAAGATTCCACACGTAAGTAGGCCTAACCAAAAACAATGTTATTTATAAACATTTCAGGCACACAATACCTCTTACTACTGTATCTTACTTACTTACTTAGTCGTTCCTCCTCTACCATGAGGTGTAGAGGTTTGGAAGAGAGCGCCTTACTATCCTATCGGCTGTCTTCCTCATGGCCTGGTTCCATTCTACTATTCTAGTCCTCGGTCCTTCAGAGATTGTCTAATGTTGTTCTCCTAGCGGCCTAGTCTGGATGCCTGGCTCTTAGCCTCCTATACCTGCCTTGGCAGCCGATCTTCTCCCATTATGCAGAAACATTTATAACACATACTAGACAACAGAAAAACAACAGACATGAGTGGCTTACCCAGGATTTGAACCCTGGACCTTCCGTGCGACAACACCGCCTAACTATGCAAGCGAATCACACTGTCCTCCCTGCCATCTACGCATCCCCAAAAAGGATGTTTCAATGACAGGTCATTAGTGCGAACCTCTATACATAACACCGGAAGTTTACCATGGGCAGTTCACCCTATTAACTCTTTCAGTCCCAAGCAAAAAAGTGGGTTTGGCCCAAGCAAAAATGGCCACCCCAGTGCGTTTTTATTGTTGTTTGGAAATAATTTTTTAAAATGTTCATATGCATAAATAACTTTGTTGTTGTATATGAAACTGAAGGTAATTGGATGTACTTTACTCTTGTGCTACAAGTATAAAAGCTTTCATTGAAAAATGATTAGTTATTCAAGGTAAAATGGAGGACAAAAGAAGAAGCCGGTGCAAAATTAGACTAAAAGTATTCATTAAAATTCTTCTACAATTGTTCCTCATGAGAATATCCAAGTGTAAAGTTTCAAAAATGTCTCAAACAGAAGTATTCTAACAAGTTCAATCAGTTTTTAATCAATAAACACTCAGAAGATTGTTAATTTCACAAATTACAACAACAGGTCATATTGTTGTAAAATAGAGGAAAATGTCAACCCTGTGTGTTTTTATTGTTGTTTGGAAATAATTTTTTTTAAATGTTCAAATGTATAAATAAAACTTTGTTGTTGTATATGAAACTGAAGGTAATTGGATGTACTTTACTCTTGTGCTACAAGTATAAAAGCTTTCATTGAAAATGATTAGTTATTCAAGGTAAAATGGAGGACAAAAGAAGAAGCCGGTGCAAAATTAGACTAAAAGTATTCATTAAAATTCTTCTACAATTGTTCCTCATGAGAATATCCAAGTGTAAAGTTTCAAAAATGTCTCAAACAGAAGAATTCTAACAAAGTTCAATCAGTTTTTAATCAATAAATCTTTATTTTCACATATTACAACAACAGGTCATATTGTTGTAAAAAAGAGGAAATTTCATTTTATACATCAGAAAGATGGGAATTCTATTATTTATTTATGAATAATTGTTAGTAACTGCATCTTGTGCATAATTTAAATTTATCAATAAAACTTATTAGTTAGTAAAATGTAAAGTAAACTAGAGGCTGAATAAGAAGCAGGTAAATTTGAAAGAAATAGATATATTCTTACCTTGCCGAGCTGCTCCTCTTCTGAAGATATTATCCATAGGAAAACACATAATCATAATCCATAGGAAAGCACAAAATCCATAGGAAATCACAAAAGATCACTTTTTCTAAATAGCCTACATTAACACTAGGGGCCTATGTATAAACACTATTTTATAATTAAATCCTAAGTAAAAAAAATTTACAATCTTTTGGGCCTACCATTCGAAGAAGTGGGTGTGGCCATTTTTTGTTAGAAAATATGCGCTTAAAAAAATCGCTTTAAAAATCTAAAATAAATATCTCAAAACAGAAACACGTTCACTCTTAAACACGTGCGGTATTTAAAAGAATGTACTTGCAGTCGGAAATGACGTTTTGGGTGGTTTGTGGGTAGTTATAATTAGAAACAGTCTCAAACAGAGGCACATATACTAAAGGCTTTTTAAAGTCGATTGGGTCAAGCGCGTCTAACCGCTGAGGCTTTATAAAGTCGATTGGGACTTAAAGAGTTAATGACGCAATCACTTCTGTTGTTCCCCTATATATCAGTATCGGTCAGTCCAACACTCGTGGTTTCCCTTCCTTATGTGTTATAAATGTTTATACAATACCAAACCTACCCTCTGTCCTGTTCTTACTGTTCTAAGTCTACTATCATACTGGATACAGTATTAAGGTCTTTGTCTTGTTGGACTGACCGATACTGGTATATAGGGGAACAACAGAAGTGATTGCGTCATTAATAGGCTGAACTGCCCGTGGTAAACTTCCGGTGTTATGTATAGAGGTTCGCACTAATGACCTGTCATTGAAACATCCTTTTTGGGGATGCGTAGATGGCAGGGAGGACAGTATGATTCGCTTGCATAGTTAGGCGGTGTTGTCGCACGGAAGGTCCAGGGTTAAAATCCTGGGTAAGCCACTCATGTCTGTTGTTTTTCTGTTGTCTAGTGTTCTACTTCTTTATTTCCTACGAGTGCCTTATAACATACCTTTATATTTGTTTCATATTAATTTACTGTTTACAGGCCTCGTGGTTTCCCTTCCTTATGTGTTATAAATGTTTATACAATACCAAACCTACCCTCTGTCCTGTTCTTACTGTTCTAAGTCTACTATCATACTGGATACAGTATTAAGGTCTTTGTCTTGTTGGACTGACCGATACTGATATATAGGGGGAACAACAGAAGTGATTGCATCATTAATAGGCTGAACTGCCCATGGTAAACTTCCGGTGTTATGTATAGAGGTTCGCACTAATGACCTGCCATTGAAACATCATTTTTTAGATGATGCGTAGATGGCAGGGCGGATAGTGTGATTCGCTTGCATGGCTAGGCGGGGTTGTCGCACGGAAGGTCCAGGGTTCAAATCCTGGGTAAGCCACTCATGTCTGTTGTTTTTCTGTTGTCTAGTGTTCTACTTCTTTATTTCCTACGAGTGCCTTATAACATACCTTTATTTGTTTCATATTAAAGATAGAGGATTTACTTTTACAGGCCTCATGGTTTCCCTCACAGTTATGTGTTATTAATGTTTATACAACACCAAACCTACCCTCTGTCCTGTTCTCACTGTTCTAAGTTTACTATCATAATGGACACAGTATTTAGGTCTTTGTCTTGTTGGACTGACCAATACTGATATATAGGGGAACAACAGAAGTGATTGCGTCATTAATAGGCTGAACTGCCCATGGTAAAACTTCTGGTGTTATGTATAGAGGTTCGCACTAATGACCTGTCGTCGAAACATCATTTTTCGGTGATGCGTAGATGGCAGGGAGGATAGTGTGGTTCACTTGCATAGTTAGGTGGGGTTGTCGCACAGGAGGTCCAGGGTTCAAATCCTGGGTAAGCCACTCATGTCTGTTGTTTTTCTGTTGTCTAGTGTTCTACTTTTTTATTTCTTACGAGTGCCTGATAACATACCTTTATATTGGTTTCATATTAATTTACTGTTTACAGGCCTCGGGTTTCCCTTCCTTATGTGTTATTAATGTCTAAGTTCACACTGTCTCACGGTGAAACCGCGAATGGCTCATTAAACCAGTCGAGGTTCCTTAGATGACACGATCCTACTTGGATAACTGTGGCAATTCTAGAGCTAATACATGCTTACCCTAAGATAGTCAAAGTGACTGAAAGGGAAGATTGATCGAGGTGTTTGTTTACTTGCCAGGCTTTGCTACTGGTTGATCATTTCGGCTAGACTTTTGATCGGCTAAGAGGCTTGTGATTCCTCTGTAATCACACAATTCAGCAATGCACAAGTAAAAAGTTTTGAACTTGATTGCCCAATCGTGCCACCGAAAGTTATTTCACAGGTACGCTTCTATAAACAGAATGACTGGCAGGGTAAATAGAACAGTGTCATTTTTGATAGGGCTGGCGGTCGCTGATAGAGAGACTATTCAGGTGGTGATGATTTCCGTCACAACCGGGCCCCCCAGTAACACATTAACTACCGCAAGCCACTGTCAGCGGCTCACAAAATAATCACATTTGGACCGCAAGCCGCTCAGAGCGCCAATCTAATTTTAGTAATAAAACGAATGAAAAATGTACTGAAACACTCTCTGATCTGGTTCTAGATTTTAAGTTGCCACCGGAAAACAAATTCCCAAAGCATGGTTGTTGTAGAACACTGGAAAATTGATATTATGTTCATATTTTTCAGTGTTTTGGGTTAGTTACCAAATCTTGTAAAACTGTTTATCGTGGCAACTAGTGATAGGACTACCAAAAATGCGTGTACATCTCGTCTAACGGCTGAATAGGATAGAAACGTGTTTCAACAATTGACTGATAGATCTAGCGATGAGGACAAGAGTAAAAACGGTGTGCACATTGATCGAAATTGTGATTTTGATAGAGATGGGGCGCAAGCAGTTATAATTGTGAAAATATTGCAAGTCCTCGGCCATCGGAGGGCCGTTAAATAGCAACAACCTCTATTAGAGTTACAACTGGTGTTTATTGTAATAGTACATTCATTTATCTTTAAAAGAGTGAAAGGGCATAAAAATCCTGTAAACACCTACGGGTAAAAGGCTACAACTTCCATTTTGGCTGCAAACACCAGGAAGGATAAAATGGTTTCATAATTTAAATTGTACACTTGTGGGCAATTCGGTAGTTAATGTGTTAAGAGCAAGGCAAGCGCCGAAATAATAAACATGAATATAATCGAAAAGCACTGTGTTAGTGAAGCGCTTTAAAGCGAAACGCCTTAATGCGAGGTACACCTGTATTAACAGACTCACTTTCTGCTATTCAAGCTATAAGAAACTTACAGGAATGCAGTAGACCTGATATAGCAGAAGAGATATTACTGACAAATACTTACCTATACTCCAGAGGATGTTACGTTCTAATGGCTTGGATACCTTCACATGTTGGCATAGAAGGAAATGAAAAGGCTGATAAAGAAGCTAAGAAAAGTAGAAATAATAAAAACCAAATAAATGCGGAGATGTCGATGAGTAAAACAGAGATCATAATTAAAAGTTGTTTGGGATGGAAGCTTGACAGACATGCAATGTTGTTCAAGACTCCAATGAGAATGTGTCAGGTATCTAGAGAACTAAAAGTTCCTGGCTATAAGAAACTTCTTAGACTGCAACTAGGAATGGGATATTTTAGAACAGAAGAACCTTATTGAGCAGAGTAATTATAATAATAGCCCCTTCAGTCATTACTGACTATTGGAATGTGCCCCTGAGGTGACAGCCCTCAGCTGTTTATTTTCCTGTTGCTCCTTTTGACATTTTATCTTCTCTTCTGCTTGTTGTGTGAGCTTCTTTTTGCCCAGTCTGAGGTGGCGCCGTAAATAGCGTCGCCACTTGGTGCGATCGGCAGCTTCATCTGCCCATGTCGCTGGATTTATGACCAGTGCCCTCATGTCTCTCTTGCACACATCTTTGAACCTCAGCTGCAGTCGCCCAAACATTCTTCTGCCATCTGCTAGTTGGCCATAGAAGATATCTTTTGGGATGCAACCTTCTTCCATGCAGCGGACATGGCCGAGCCAGCATAGTCAAAGCAGTGTATACATGCTTTGAAGGCCAGCACGTGACAACACCTTGACATTAGTCACTTTATCTTTCCACAAGATGCCGAGGATGTGGCATAGACACTGTAGATGGAAGGTATTGAGCCTTCTTGCTTAGCATAGGTTGTCCAGGTCTCACTGCCATAAAGAAGTATGCTGGTGACGCAGGCGTTATATACCGCAGCTTTTGTCTTCGTTGTAAGTTTAGTTTCCCCAGACATGCGATGTGAGGCGGGCAAAGGTAGCTGCAGCTTTGCCAATGCGGCTGTCAGTATCTATGTCCAGTGAGAGTATATCATTGATGGTAGACCCCAGGTATATGAAGTGGTGCGCCACTGCCAATTCATAGTTATCGATAGTGATAACTGGTGCAGCACCCACATCCTGACTCAGCACATTCGTTTTCTTTAGACTTATTGTGAGACCAAAGTCCTTACATGCTTGGGTGAAGCAATTCATCAGGTTCTGAAGCTCCTGTTGGCTTTGAGGGACTGCAGCGTCATCAGTGTGCAGAGTGTATAGAAAAAAATAATGTAAAGCATTTCCTACTAAAATGTAGGAAGTATGAGCAACAGAGAAAACCAATATTAGATTATTTACAGGCAAGCATTTCATCCATAAATGTGGAACAGATGTTGAGAATAGATAGACCTAGAGAATTGCACAATATAGTAAAACAGTATATAACAAGAAATATAATTAATATATAAGGATCAATGATGGTGTGAGGATAAAGGGTCATGTGATGGAGTGCTAGTGTGGATGATGGCATATAGTTGGTGGATTTGATGTAATCTTGGACACCTCCAGGCTTTCTCACCTCTTTCCACCTTGGTAACAGCTGGGCAGTTGTGAGAGACTACTTTGTATTTTGTGTTTGTTTGTATTTTCTTGTTTGTATTAGTTTGTTTTTAATTGTTTGTTTGTTTCTTGGAAAGGGGTGTTAGACTCAAATACATTCACACACTTTTGGTTTTGAATAACTATAGTTGGACTGAGTGGAGAACAGAAGAAGATACTTTATTTGGATTTGAAAATTTGATTTTATTTTCTGGTATTTATTACATTATATGCCGTAATAATAGCCTATCTAGGGTAGAACGTGATACTTTGGTAACAACAAAACATTGATACACACTTATGATTACCATGTTTCTATAAAGATTAATGGTTACACTTAATAGTGTTACACTAATACAGACCAATATTTCTTACACAATTAACAGTGTAAACCTACAGTCACGCTGAGCATTCATAGAGCGAATGTGAACTTACTATACTGTTCAAAAAAAGAAACGCATAGCTATCCAAGGGCGCGTTTTTATGAGTTTGTAAGTAAAGTTTGGTGCTAGGGTATATAAAAACTAGCCTCAAATGTTCTTTACAGTGTCAAATGCACGTGTTGACCTGAATTGCGTTCGTTTTTCTAATCGTTACAACGCAGTGGTCAATAGTGTTTATGACGCAATTTTTGACCACAGCTCATGTTGTGCGCACGTGAAAGCAACAAAATTTGGGGTGAACACTATTCACTGACTACGCAACTGAAACCCTATAAAAGGATAACGCTACACAAAAAAAATTCTGTTCATTTTCAAGCAGACATTTATGGCGTCTCTATCGATAAATTTAAGGAACATTGCTATTGGCCGACTGCATGCAGGCGAAAGTCAAAGTCAGGATGCCAGGCATCTAAACGTGCATCAGAGTACCATCAGTTGACTTTGACATCGGTTCCAAGCCACTGGCTCAGTTGAAGACCGGCATCGCAGTGGACGACCCAGAGTGACAACAGCAGCGGAGGATCACTTTATTCGGCTTCATCACCTCAGAGACAGGTTTACAACAGCTTCCTCAACTGCCCAGTCATTGCCTGCAGGACGTCATGTGTCTGATCAAACTGTCCGAAATAGACTGCATGACGCTGGACTTTGGGCACAACGACCTCACCGAGGACCTGTCCTTACGCGCCGCCATCGCCAAAATCAACTTCTTTGGGCCAACCAGCATCGTCCCTGGGCAGCTGAAAATCAGTGGAGACGTGTCTGGTTTAGTGACGAATCTTTCTGTTTGTTGCAGCGTCATGATAGATGGCGTAGGGTCTACCGTAGGCGAAATGAACGTTTTGCCCAAAATTGCGTTGATGAAGCTCCGCCGCACGGTGGTGGAGGTGCAATGGTGTGGGGAATGATCAGTTACAGCGGAAGGAGTCAAGTGGTGCACATTGAAGGAGGCTTGAATGCGCAACGATACGTCAGTGAAATTCTTCGACCCCATGTCCTTCCACTTTTGGCTGCCCAAAGGTCTGTGTTTCAACAGGACAATGCCAGACCCCATTGTGCACGGTTGACCATGCAGTTCCTGACTGCCAACAACATTCTCACCCTTCCCTGGCCATCCCTGTCTCCAGACATGAGTCCAATTGAGCACCTGTGGGATGAGCTGCATAGACATGTTTGTCGCCGAGACATTGCTCCAGCCAATCATCGTGATCTGTTCCAGGCACTCCAGGAATGGTGGGCAGCCATCCCACAGGCCCACATCAGACATCTGATCGCATCCATGCCCAGGAGATGTCAGTCGCTGATCGATGCAAGAGGAGGCCACACACCATACTAGCAGGAAAGCCCGTACACCAAAACAACTGTCAATTGATTGGTTGAACCCTAAGGTATTCTTGTGTGCAATTTGAACAATTAACTCATTAAATTAAAAAAAGTTATTGAATGTCAAAATTATGGCTGTGTGTGTGCCTTCAGTAGCTATGCATTTCTTTTTTTGAACAGTAGTTACAATTGATTGTCTGCATCTTGGTTAACGGTGTGTCACATTTCTACATAAAGCCAAAAGTAATTAATACATCCTTCTTTTCAACCAGTCACATGCTTGACTTACACATTTGACATTCATAGAAATCCATAATCCAACCTTTGGTCATACAGAAATCACATAGGCCTGCAGGGTGTATTGTGTTGCAGCCTCAGAAAAGTATTGAAACTTGAAACTGTCACTTTGCAAACAAAAGGGAAAAATCTCAAAAATACATAAAATAGGTAGGCTACAATCTGCTATGAAACCACGATCCTTGATCAGATGAATTCATGAGGTTTATTTAATTGAATTATTTTCTCTTGTTTCTCACTTAGCTCTCACTTTCTGTCTTGTCCCTGACTTAAGGCTTCTGACCACAAATAGTCAATTTGTCAGTCAGTCTGATAGTCAGTTTTCTTTGTCTTGTGTCCTAGCAAAGCACATGACCATCTTTCCCATTTGTTTAAAAACCTACCCTTCACCACATCTTGTAGTAGTCCACCTCATTTTCTCTTTGAAGGAGGAAAGAAGGCAGAATGTTTATATAGAGAGGCAGAGGTAGACCAAAAAAAGCACATGAAGAAGATAACTGGAGACTGAAGTAACAATGATGAGGAAGGTAACTGGAGACTGAAGTAACATTGATGAGGAAGATAACTGGAGACTGAAGTGACAATGATGAGGAAGATAACTGGAGACTGAAGTAACAATGATGAGGGAGATAACTGGAGACTGAAGTAACAATGATGAGGAAGATAACTGAAGACTGATATGACAATGATGAAGAAGATAACTGGAGACTGATGTAACAATGATGAAGGAGATAACTGGAGACTAAAGTGACAATGATGAGGAAGATAACTGGAGACTGAAGTGACAATGATGAGGGAGATAACTGGAGACTGATGTGACAATGATGAGGGAGATAACTGGAGACTGAAGTAACAATGATGAGGGAGATAACTGGAGGCTGAAGTGACAATGATGAGGGAGATAACTGGAGACTGAAGTGACAATGATGAGGAAGATAACTGGAGACTGATGTAACAATGATGAGGGAGATAACTGGAGACTGAAGTGACAATGATGAGGAAGATAACGGGAGATTGAAGTGACTGATGAGGGAGATAACAGGAGACTGAAGTGACAATGATGAGGGAGATAACGGGAGACTGAAGTGACAGTGATGAAGGAGATAACAGGAGACTGAAGTGACAATGATGAGGGAGATAACAGGAGACAGAAGTGACAATGATGAGGAAGATAACTGGAGACTGATGTAACAATGATGAGGGAGATAACTGGAGACTGAAGTGACAATGATGAGGAAGATAACTGGAGACTGAAGTGACTGATGAGGGAGATAACAGGAGACTGAAGTGACAATGATGAGGGAGATAACGGGAGACTGAAGTGACAATGATGAAGGAGATAACAGGAGACTGAAGTGACAATGATGAGGGAGATAACAGGAGACAGAAGTGACAATGATGAGGGAGATAACGGGAGACTGAAGTGACAATGATGAGGAAGGTAACTGGAGACTGAAGTAACAATGATGAGGGAGATGTGGAAAGACCTGGAGCTGAAAGCCTGAGACAAGAAGATTTGGCGTGTGTTTGTTGGAGGCTTTTGCTCCTTTGGAAGCTAAAGTTCACTCACAACAAACTAAAATAAACTTTACTCAGCTGTTGCTCACACTAATCACAAATCTACAGCCAAGCAGAATGGCTTCCGATAAAACATCTGTCACTGACAGTAACAAGACAAACACTTTGTGACTAAGATTTCTTTCATATCACAAAGAACGTTGAATGATGTTTCTTGTGGTAGCAGTATCTCAGCACACCAATATGTTACTGCTTGTGTTCAACTTTTTCACATATAGCTAATGTTACTTTCCAGACTGTGGGAGATATGGACATGAAGTTCCTATTACTGGATCAGAAAATAAAACAAGAAATAAACACAGATTTTGAAGTGAGTTTTCTGATTAATTCTTGATCAAAACATGATACAGCAAAAATGATTTAAACAAACAAAAATCTGGTCAAGTATTTCAAATGTGACAATCATTTATTGTTAGTTTCTTTGTTTTGTTTTTTCTTAACAGTGTTTTATATCGGGCCCACTTGGGTCATGACTCCCAAGTGTCTCAGCCTCCTGTTGTTTTGTATCAAAAATGAACCCATTTCACTTTAGTAGCAACTTCAAAAACCACAACTCCACCAGCCGTGGAGGCAATTGTGAAAGTAACAAAGAGAAGAAAAATTACTCCATTCGTTCCGTCGCACACAACTAGGGACACACTTGTGTGAAGCTGACGAGGCCAGCCACTGCGCGCTAGCAACTGAAATTCTGTGCCTAACACCTCTTATAATATACACCGCCTGCTGCTTGTCAGTCACAACCCTTTCATCAGTACAATGAAAAACTTCAACATACTGTGGACTTAGAAAAATTTGTGATGTTTTCTTTACCGCAGAGTTTACTGTCCCAATTTCCATAGCCCATTGCGGTTGTTCCATAGCCAGCACGATGCTTTTTCTGCAGTTTCACTAAGCCTCTTCAGTGCCCTTGTTCTCGACTGTCCCCTCAGCCGTAACAGTTTCAATAAATCATACACTGATGCAGCCACAAGCCCTCTTGCGCCCACCTCAACAGCCATGACCCTTGCAGTGAACCCATCATGTCTCAGATCCGCGGCCAGATCATTATACTTGGCCGCTTTGAACGAATGTTGCTCGTCCAATCTGGATTCAAATGGCACGGTCAGTTCAGTCAGTATAACATGAAGCGATGCTGCAGAATGAAGCACTATCTCCGGCCGTCTCTACGATTTTCTGATACTCTCTGGATATGCCCCTCGTCCAGGTAGGTTTACTGCCATCTCCCAGTCGTTTGCACAGTCAAGAATAGATGATAAACTGCTACCTGGTTTACTCGGTTTGGGGTGTGCTGACTTTCCGGCACTCAGAAAGTATGTGTTTGCGGTGTTTGGCCTGACATTGCTATTCGCCTTCATCCTTGCCAGATCTATTGTCGCAGCCAGCTCATTTAGCACTTTGTTGTGGCGCCATGTGTATCGCCCTTGCCCTAATGACACCTTGCAAGCTGAGAGCACGTGTTCAAGTGTCAGCCTACTACGGCACAAGGGACACTGCTTACCATCCGACTTTCCCCATCTCACAAGGTTTGTGGCCGACAGCAGCAGGTCATACATTAATCTAACAACGAAGCTGAGCCTAAGAGGTGCCATATATCATTCCATGTCAAGGACCTCTGCAGGGCTCCTTCCCATGTAGTCCATTGGCCTTATTGGGCCTGCTGCACTGCTTTTTGCAACCTCTTATCATTCTCAGCTCCTCGTATCTCCTGAACTACCATGTCTCTGCGCTCCCTGCTTGATGCCTTGGACCACCAGCGGAAGTCTCCATGACCAAATCCCCGTCTATTCGTTTGTGTGTATCCGATTACCTTCCTTAGTTTGAGCAACTCATGGGCAGCATCAACAGCTTCTTCCACTCTCCACTTCCTTCCGGTTTTCAGTATGGGCTGAATAGACTTAACCACGTCATCTGCTGACTCGCGTAGCATCATTGCAAGCCTTGCCTTTCCAACTTTGTACTCTTCAACAACTGACTTGAAGGGAAACAGAAGTTTTGACTTTTTTTGCAGTACAGTGCTACATCTGACAGACCTGGTGGTACCCCTAGCAATTTCCTCATGAACTTGTTGACCTTCTGCTTTATAGCTTCCACTGTACTTATGCTTATTTCATATATAAGCAGTGGCCAAAGCAACTTAGGTATCAACATGAACTGGAGGCACCACAGTTTGAATTTTCCCAGGAGTCTGCTTTGGTCTATGATCTGTAGCCCTCTGCCTGCCATTTCTATTGTCTGTTGCACTGCCTTCGAGTCTTTTAATGAGGCATCGTACACCCTGCCAAGACTTTTAACAAGTTCCTCAATGACAGTAGGGATTCTTTGGTTGGAAACCATGAAGATGACCTCTGCTATCTTTCCTTTCCTGACTGATAGGCTTCTCGACTTCTTGGGTTTGAAGCTCATTCTGCACCAGCTGACTAGTTCATCCAGGCGTGCTAACATCCTCCGGGCCTGATGTTCATCTGATGTCAAAATTGTTGTGTCATCCATGAATGCTTTGAGCGGTGGCATGTGACACATTCCACTGAGCTTTGGACCTATAGCCACTCCTTGAGGCGCATTGAGGATTACCTGCATGGCCATCACGAATAGTATCGGAGAGATGGTACATCCCATCACAATTCCAACTTCAAGGCCAATCCACTTCGTTGTGTACTCTCTGTTTGAAAATCTAACAGAAAACCCTGCGAAATACAGCTTCAGCATTGCTGCAATCTCTTGTGGAACATGATACATTTCTAGTGCCTGCCACAACATCTGGTGTGGAACGGATCCATAACCATTTGCTAGATCCAACCAGATTACATGGAGGTTTGTTCTGTCAGACTTTGCCTTTTGGATTGCTTCCCAGATCATTGTGGCATGCTCTAGACATCCTGGTGTACCTGGGATACCTCCTTTCTGAATGGTAGTGTCAATGTACCCATTTGCCAGGAGGTATGTAGTGAGCTTTTTCGCCATCACTGAGAAGAATATCGTCCCTTCCACATTAAGTAGTGAGATTGGCCTAAACTGACTGATGTCTGTGGAATTTTGTTCCTTCGGGATGTAGAGTCTGTTCACCTTTCTCCATTCCTTGCTTACAAGCTGGGTTTTCCATGCATTCTTCAGTAAACGCAGCAGTCGTTTGAGCACCTCAGGGCATCTCTTATACACAACATATGGAACACCATTAGGACCTGGAGCTGACTTGCACCGAGCTTTCTGGACAATGCTTTCAACCTCTTGCACCGTTGGGGGCTTGGTGTTAAATTCAGCTCCCAGCTTACTCTGCCATTTAAGGCCTGCCATGCTGCTGAGCGGCTCATCTTTGCGACCATCTGAATATGTCATTCTAAGGTGTTCTTTCCAGGTCTTCTTTCCTGATGTTTAGCGTACCTGATCGTGGCTGCTCAAACAGTTCTTTGGCAAACTTGAAGGGCTCCCTGAAGAATCTTTCCCTATCCCTTCAAGTCTTCCTTCTCTTCCTGCACAACCTTTCTGCTCTACAAAGGGCATTATGTTGGCCTTTCAGGTGCTCCCAAACCATGTTGTAACCCTTCCTTCTCTGTGGCAACTGCATTCTTGAACAGTTTTCGGGCATGCTTCTTCTGTTTCCTGATTTCTTCTATTTTAATTTGTCTTCTACTTTTTGGCGGTGGGTTACTTTCCCTTGCCTCCCTGACTCCGAACACTTTGCGACAGTGCAGGTATATTATGTCGCCAAAGATTTCCAGCTTCTTCTCCAAAGTTATCTGCTTCATGTTGTTATCCAACTCTTTTGCCAAGGCTTCGTCCAGCTGTTCCCAAAGCCCCTTTGCACTGGCAGGTGGAAACTTGATTGCATCTCTCTTCCCGTCCAAGAAGTGTGTGAGATCATCATCAGGCAGATCAGCTTGAATGTACTCAGCACTGTGGATTGACTCCTGGCTGCGTTCTTCTAACGTCTTACCCGTCGAGACAGAGCGCTGTTGATCTCCCCTTGATGAACTCCCACACCCCTTTTTTGTTCTGTGAATTTTCATTCCTCTCTGAGTAGAGAATTTCCTACCACAGGCACATGGAAATTCCAGCCGTTGTTCAGAGCTCAAAGTCCGTGTAACGGGTCTGGTCGATTCCAATGAGGCGCCTGTGGATTCATCATTCTCCCCCCCTTTCGGTGAATCCTGGGGGCATCTATACTTTTTCGGTCCTGTAGCAATTGTAATACAGCTTACGGGGTGCTAACCCGGTCAGCCAGTTTCTAGTCTTTCCCAGTGTCATCTGTCTTTCCAGAAGTCCATCGGTCTTTTCCCGATTGTCACTGGTTTGACCATGCAGCTGTGATAGGAAACTCTTTACAGAGCGATACAACAGAAGGCAATCTGATCATAAGAAGCGGTTCCCCCCATCCGACAAGTGTTTCGGCCCAGTATACTCCTTTACACTCTAAGGGGGGCAGGCCCACTTGGGTCATGACTCCCAAGTGTCTCAGCCTCCTGTTGTCTTGTATCGAAAATGAAACCATTTCACTTTGGTAGCAACTTTAAAAACCACAACTCCGCCAGCCGTGGAGGCAATTGTGAAAGTAACATAGAAAAGACAAATTACTCCGTTCGTTGTTGCACACAACTAGGGACACACCTGCGCGAAGCCGACGAGGCTAGCCACTGCGCGCTAGCAACTGAAATTCTGTGCCTAACACCTCTTATAATATACACCGCCTGCTGCTTGTCAGTCACAACCCTTTCATCAGTACAATGAAAAACCTCAACGTACTGTGGACTTAGAAAAATTCATGGTGTTGTCTGTACCGCAGAGTTTACTGTCCCAATTTCCATAGCCCATTGTGGTTGTTCCATAGCCAGCACGATGCTTTTTCTGCAGTTTCACTAAGTGCAGTTCACTGCAGTGTACTATTCATTGCCAGCTTCTTCTTCTGAACGCTTGTTCCACTGGCACTTGTCTGGTTCATGTCATCAATTCCACATTTGTGACATTGTCATACTGTTTCAGTCCTATTCTATGCAAGGATCTGTTTATAATAGTCTGTATTTTTTTGGCTGTTGTTTGTGTTGCTCTCCATGTCTCAGAGCCATACAATAGGACTGACTTGACATTTGAGTTGAAGATTCTTATTTTCGTGTACGACTTGATTTCTCTTGTTCTCCATATGTTACCAATGCAATGAAAGCTCTTGCTTTTTTTATTCTTATTTTGATATCATTTTCTGTCCCTCCAACTTTGTCTATATTACTTCCAAGATATGTGTACGATACTATATCCCTTAGTGGTTTTTCTTCAAGCTCAACCTTGTTATCATTTCTTGCATTTATTCTCATAATCTTTGTCTTTTCCCTGTGTATTTTCAGGCCCACTTGAGACCTCTCATCGAGAATTTTCATTTTCTCTTGCATCTGATTATGGTTATGGGACAGAAGAGCCAAGTCTTCTGAAAAATCCAGATCATCAAGCTGTTTAGTCAGATTTCACTGGATTCCATTTCTGTTGTGTGATGTCAATGTTTTCAAAACCCAGTCTATTGCTAGTAAGAAAAGAAATGGAGACAAGAGGCATCCCTGTCTCACTCCCATTGTAATCTTAAACGGTTCTGTAAGTTGTCCTTCATGAAGAACTCTACATGTCGTATCTTCATAGGTCTTTCTTATTAAGTTAATAATCTTCATGGGAACTCCATAATGCCTCATCAATTTCCAAAGTCATTCTCTGTCTACACTGTCAAATGCCTTTTCATAGTCCACGAATCCGATGTATAGCGGTGAATTCCATTCCAGACTTTGTTCAACTATTCTTCTCAATGTGGCTATCTGGTCTGCACAGTATCTGTTTTGTTGAAAACCTGCTTGTTCATCTCTCAGTTGCTTGTCTATGGACTCTTTTAATCTCTCAAGGATGACTGTTTAATACTTTTCCTGTCACTGATAGTAACATTATTCCTCAATAATTTGTGCACTCGTGTAAATTTCCCTTCTTAGGCAACTTGACCAGGTAACCTTCCTTCCAATCATGCTGGTATTTCCTCTCTCTCACAGACTTTCCAAGTAGTTTGCATAATATCTCTGTAGAGGTATCAATATCTGTTTTGATGGCCTCTGCTGGAATTCCATCTGGACCAGCTGCTTTTCCATCTTTCAGAAGCTTTATGGCTTTCTTTATTTCTTCTCTACTTGTTCACAGCTGATTTGTAGCTCCTCTTCTGCTGGCTGGATGTCTGGGGGATTAGTTGGAGATGGTCTAATGAGAAGTTCCTCAAAATGTTCAGTCCATCTCTTCATTTGTTCTTGTATATTACTAAGCAATTTTCCATTCTTATCTTTTATGAGGCCATTTTGCTTGCTTATATTTCACTGTTAGCTTCTTTTTGTTATTGTACAGGTCCCTCATATTTCCTTT
Organism: Oreohelix idahoensis; assembly: GCA_024509875.1. Lineage (NCBI taxonomy): Eukaryota > Metazoa > Mollusca > Gastropoda > Stylommatophora > Oreohelicidae > Oreohelix > Oreohelix idahoensis. The sequence continues at coordinate 656,305 of JAMPIV010015043.1, read as the reverse complement.
GGCTGCAGCTTCCTCTGCTACCCTTGCCAACTCTTCAGTATATTTCCTCTTGTCTCTTTTGATGTTTCTTCTTACTTCTTTGTTTGCTTCTATGTACACTTCATGAGCCTTGGCTTTGGAGCTTCTGGTTTTGCTTCTGTTTAAGTCTGCTTTCTTGTTTTTCCTGTCTTCTATCTTGATAATGGTTTCTGTTGTGATCCATGCTTTGTGCTGATGTTCTCTTTTTCTCAGTACTTCTTCACATGTCTTGTTCCATATATTTTTTTACTTGTTCCCAGTGGTCTTTCGTATCTACTTCATCTTCCAGATGTTGGAGTACTTGGTATTTGTTTGATACTGTGATTACAAATTGTTCTCTTATTTTCTGATTTCTGAGATATCCCACATTATACTGTTGTCTATAGCTATATGCTGTTGTACATTTCTTGAGTTTTATTTTTGATTTAGCCAACAGAAGATGGTGGTCTGATACCACATCTGCTCCTCTACATATTTTTACATCATACAGTGATGACCTAAACTTCTTACTTATGCATATGTGGTCAGTCTGATTCTCAGTTCTGTGGTCTGGTGATATCCATGTTGCTTTATGTATTCTTTTATGTGGAAATATGCTTCTTCCTATAGCTAATTGATTTGAAGCACAGAAGTTAGCTAATAGTTCCCCATTCTCATTCATCATACTTAATCCATGCTTTCCCATGATTTCTTCAAAGCTGGTGTTGTCTGTTCATTTTTTCAGATTTAGGTCCCCTATCAAAATTGTGATGTCCTTTCTCTTCCTTTTGTCCAAGACATTTTGTAGTCTGGTGTAAAAGTCTTCTTTCTCAGATTCTTCTTTATCGTTTGTTGGTTCATAACACTGGATGATGTTTATATTTACTTTCTGTTTGGCTGATTTAAACCTTGTTGTTATAATTCGGGGTCACATTGCTTCCCATTCTATATGTGCCTTCTGTGCTTCCTTGGACAGCATTATATCCACCCCTTCACTGTGGTGGGCTCTTTCCTCCTCATGTCCTGAGGACAACACCATTTCTCCTGTGATCAATCTCTTCCTCTCTATGCCCTTCCAGCGTGTCTCACAGAGACCCAGGATATCAATCCTGTAATTTGTCATTTCTGCTGCTACCTGTGTAGTTTTCCCTTGTTCACACGGGGTGCAAACATTCCAGGTGCCAATCCTGGAGATTTTCCTAGATGAAAAAATGTTAGTCTGCAACCCAGACTCCTTTTGACTTTCTCTAGGTTTCTTCATGCGCCTCCTTTCCAGATGACTTTCTTCTGTCTTGGGCAGCTAAGTTGATTTATATTCTGTATTAGACTTGTCCATGTTTGTTGAAGTTGTTTTGGTAAAAAAAAATTTTATGGGATGGGGTAACCAGCCCCATGCCCAACCCTTCGTAATCACTTTTTATGACATGCATGGTAGGGTATAGTGTTACTATTCTTTGCTCCCCTTTTGGGTCCCGGTAACACACGGGTGGAATGTGATTAGACAGGAAATTTATTAACATTCTGAAGTTGTGCTGTCAAATGCCCTGAAATGTAATAAGAATTATGCCAGTATCAAGTTTCATTATTTTTATGAATCAGACAACAAGAAATGTCAAGGCTAACATTTCAGATGTAACTGCTGGAATAAAACAGGAAGTGTACTGTGAGGTGAGTGTTCAGTTTTTTAAACAGACACAACAGTACTTTGAAATCATTTGATTAAATTTTGTTTTGTAGAAGTCAAATTCTTTTTTCCTAATTTTGGATGCTATTCCTGTGTTACATGATTGTTCACATGTTCTGTCACTCTATTGCCAGATTGTAAGAAATAATGTCACTTTGTATTAAGATTACGGCAAAATAAATGACTCACTTGTCATACAGATATGATTGGTTATGTGGTAAGGTGAATGAACATAGGTTATTTCAGTCAGACAGGGTCAAAGATACATAACCAATATGGTCATTGTCTGGAACAAATTCATAAAAGAGTAGAGGAAAGAAAGTGATCTTTTTCTTCTACTTTGTACACTTTTAGCCATCAGCTTGTATAGGTTTGAAGAAAGCCATGGCCTGCTTGAGTATGTTGATCATCTCTATTGATTTTTTTCATAAATGATCATGGGCCATCTTTGAAGCAGATCTTCTGCAGCCATTTTGTCATTGCCATAGGTACACTTATTGACAGTTCTGTCTTTAGCTTGTTAAACATACGGTGTCTCCTTTAGTGATCTGTGCAGTCTGACAATTACCACTTCACTTCTGCTGGGCTGGAGTCATTACATCATTTTTTTTTCTGGTGACCTATATGATCTACTTTTAATTTGTTCCTGTATCTGCTTGTGATATAACTCTTGGCCTGTTAATGTGTTATGGTTTTGGTCAGGCTGGGGTAGCTTTCTACCTAACTTTGTCAGTCTTTCAGCCTCTTCATTGCTGGGAATGTTATAGTCAGATGGATTCCACTGAACCATATTTCTCTTGAATTACTGATAAAGGTTGTGGAGAATTACACATAGGTTATCTAGGTCTTCGTTATTCTGACTCTTCAGCATTGCAGTTACTGAAAGCACATCTGTAAAGAAAATTAATTGTCTCTCAATGCTTTCTTCTGTCATTAGGACAACTGCTGCAGTTGTCAAAGCCTCTACCTCTCAGGGTTTATAGTGACCTGGACAAGCCTGGCACAAACAGAAGAGACTTCAAGGCCTGCAAGTTTTACCTTGTTATCACTTTCATTTATTCTTATAATCTTTGTCATTTTCTGTGTATTTTCAGACCCTTTTGTTGTGACCTCTTGAGTATTTTCATTTTGTCTTGCCTCTGACAGTGGTTGATGGGACAGAAGAGCCAAGTCAGCTCCATAATCTAGATCATGTAATAAATGTTTAGCTTGTGTTATTTTCTTTTGTGCTGTGGATCCAGTATAAAGCCAGTGTCTCAAATCCTTGAAAATCGTGCACTTGTAAATGGTTGACAAAATTTGGTACAAGCCTTGATTTTATTTCAGAGTTTTCTTGTTGCCACTGACAGTTGTTTTTTTTTTTGCTGTTCTTTATTTCAATACTAGGAATGGTTTCCATCATTAGAGGAAGATACCACTGTTTCCAAACTGGGAGCTCTTGTGTAGTGAGGATGAGTTTATTTGTTGATAATGCATTTATGAGATTTGCTCTCATATTTGTTTTGATTAATTTTTTAAAAATTGTTAGACTTGAATCTTCCCACTCCAAACCTGTTTATTCTCTGGTACATTGAGAGGTATATTATTCTAAATTTCTCAGCTTGTTTCTGGGACCCTTTATTTCTGTCCTCCATTGGCTGGAGGTACATAATCTTTTCAAGTTCTTCAGTGGGTGTAGTCTTCAAGTCTTATCAAAGCTTAACTGACCTGCTGTTGTTGCCCATGCTGTGATGCTGTATTCTAAGACTGGTCTTACTTGCTTGGTGTATTGCTTCTTTAGTACTCTGTGATCCACTTCCCAAACTGTTCCAGGAAGTTTTGTCATTACTGCCATTCGTGGCCTTGTTCTCTTCTAGTTTCTCAGGGTTTTTCAAGTTAAACAGTGATCAGAGTTAATGCCTGGGTAGCTTGTATGTTCATCCTAACATAAACTGTTCCAATTTAGCAATAGTTTAAATACTCATCCTGATGTAGCCTGTTTCCATTCAACACTAGATAGAATGTTCCCATTTAGCAATAGCTTGGATGTTCATCATCATATAGAATGTTCCAATTTAGCAATATTGTGGATGTTCATCCCCATATAAAATGCTCACATTTAGCAGTAGTTTGGATGTTCATCATCAAATAGAATGTTCTCATTTAGCAATAGTTTGGATTTTCATCCTCATATAGAATGTATCACAGGACCACTACTTCAACAGCACAACCTCCAGGACTGTACCTTTCTCTAGTAGCGGTACTGCAACACGTGGGTTTGACAAACGTGCAGGGTTTGCAACGTTGTCAAGATCTTTATACCTCAAATTCAGAAATCAGCAGGTCGCTGGCTTCCAGGCAGTGGTTCATATTAGTGGTGAAATCAATGATCGTTAGTACTTCTGTTGTTTAATTTATAAGGTGTGAATCCCACACAAGATCCACATCTCTTTCATGCATAATAAGCTTCCCAACTTCTATCAACTGTTTATAACCGTAATCTTATACAGCTTCAATTCAACAGACGTATAACTAACCTGACATCTTGGCAGGAACGTAAAATCTGAGCAAAATTAGCTGTACAGCCATGCAACCTGCATAGTACCAAACATAACGTTAATATATCGAACAATCTTCTAGAAAATAGCTTCTTGTCTTTAATCATGATCCAAAGAGCTCCGGGGATGAGTAGGGATGGCGTGTGCAAGAGAATGTATTCAGTCTTAATCAAAACAACCAGTGCATTCCAGTATCAAAAGTCTCTAGGTAATGATGGTTCGTAGCGTGAGCGTAGTATATTTATATAAGACGTGAAATCTAATCCGCCCCTAACTGCGTGTTTTACCATTTTAACTCTCGTCAGTCCTCTTTCTTTCTTCATTCACAGCAGTCAAGTTCTGTAGTTATTCGTCGGATTACCATCTATTTATCTAACCTGATATCAGTTTATACTGGTCCACATAACGTTAACGAATTTAGTCAATTAAGAGCATCTGTTTTCACTTATCTTAGAAATCTGATTCTACTCTATTGGAAAAAGATGATTCTTGCCTCAATTTCTGTAACTATATACTATCATCCACCTGTGTGTTACCAGGGCCCGAAAGGGGAGCAAAGAATAGTAACACTGTTCACTGTCATGCATGTCGTAGAAAGCGACTAAGGAGGGTTGAGCATGGGGCTGGTTACCCCATCCTGTAAAGAATTTAAACCACAAAAAACTTCAACAAACATGGACAAGTCAATTAAGGAAAATAAAACACAGCCGTCCAAGACAGGGGAAGGTCCTCTCGCAGGGAGGCGTATGATGCAACACAGAGAAAGCCGAAAGGAGTCTGTATTGCTGACTAACCTTCTTTCTTCTAGGAGAGCTTCCAGATTTGGCACCTGGAATGTTCGGACATTAAACGAACAAGGAAAAGTGGCACAAGTAGCAGCAGAAATGAGGGAATATAAAATCGAGGTTCTGGGACTGTGTGAAACAAAGTGGAACGGGGTAGACAAGAAGAAACTCATCACAGGTGAATTGGTGCTGTCCTCAGGACATGAAGACAAAAGTTCATACCACAGTGAAGGGGTAGCTCTTATGTTATCTAAAGAAGCGCAGAAAGCACTCTTTGAATAGGAACCCGTTGGACCCAGAAAAATAACAGCTACTTTTAAAACAGCTAAAAAGAAAATAGATGTAAATGTCATCCAAGGGTATGCGCCAACTAATGACAAAGAAGAGTCTGTGAAAGAAACATTTTGTACTAGACTACAGGAAATTATGGAAAAAGTAAAAAGAAGAGACATCACAATTTTGATGGGTGACATGAATGCAAAGATAGGTACAGTCAACACCGGCTTTGAAGAAGTCATGGGAAAACATGGGGTAGGAATAATGAATGAAAATGGGGAACTATTCTCAAACTTCTGTTCTTCAAATCAAATGACTATAGGAGGAAGCACGTTTCCACATAAGAGAATACACAAGGCAACATGGATATCACCAGACCATAGAACAAAAAATCAGATTGATCATATATGCATAAACAAGAAGTTTAGATCATCATTGCAGGATGTAAAGGTATATAGAGGAGTAGATGTGGCATCAGATCACCACCTTCTGATAGCCAAAGTAAAAATGAAACTCGAGAGATATGCAACAATGCAAAATTATAGACAACAATTTAATGTAGGACATCTAAGAAATCAAGAAACAAGAGACAAATTTGCGGTCACAATATCCAACAAATTCCAAGTGCTCCAACAGCTGGAAGATGCAGAGAATACAGAAGACTATTGGCAGCAAATCAAAACGGTATGGAATGAGACAAGTGAAGAAATACTGGGGAAAAGGGAATGACAACAAAAAGCATGGATAACAACAGAAACCATCAATAAGATAAAAGACAGAAAAAACAAGAAAGCAGATTTAAACACAAGCAAAACCAGAAGTTCCAAAGCCAAGGCTCAAGAAGTGTACACAGAAGCAAACAAAGAAGTAGAAAGAATTATCAAAAGAGACAAGAGGAAGTATATTGAGGAGTTGGCAAGAGAGGCAGAAGATGCTGCAGCCAAAGGAAAATAGCACAAAGAAGCTGACAGGGAAATACAAGCAAACAAATTGCCTCATAAAAGACAAGAATGGAAAACTGCTCAGCAATATACAAGAGCAAATAAAGGTGGACAGAATATTTTGAGGACCTTCTCAATAGACCAACTCTACAATTCCCCCCCTGGACATCCAGCCAGCAGAAGAAGAGCTACAAACCTTTAGCACGCAGAAACCCATGTTCTCACAGCTGCAGGCGACTTAAGTCGCCCGTGGATATCTTCGTTTTCTAGCATTAGGATGTGTGTACACGTGATATCACCTCCGGATGTTAAGTTTTAAACTTATCTTTGAGAGAGTTAGCTTCCGTTTCCGATCTTCAATTAGTAATGGGTGTATTCGCGTTTATTTTCTGTGAATTTTTTAAATCGAAATGAATCGGCATCGAACACGCGGCCATTTTCGCTCTAATTTTATTGGATTCTGATGCCAATGCGATGGGGATGAGATTTTTGTCTTTATAAGCGCTGATATCGGTTCTCAGAATATGGGTGATGGCAGAGATGGAAACGAAAGTAGAATTGCATTGCTAGTATGTATAATTTTAGGGGTTAGGATTAGGTTTATCGGAAAGGTTTAGGGTTACGGCCGAATGTCACTGCTGACGAGGGCGTTTGTTGCTTTGCTACTGATGATGGGTGTAACGAAAAGATCATCATTTGATTTGTATTGGTCAAATGACTTTCATTGAGACGCAAGGGATATGGACTCTTCGTTTGCTGGCTAATTTTTTTTAAATTTTAAAATTTAAAAAAAAAAAAATTTATTAAAAAAATTTTTTTTTCGTATTTTTCATCTTTCCTTTCCTCTCTTCCTATCACATCTAACATGTACACAAACAAATTTTATATCATCAGATTCACCATTCATTTATTTATATAAATTCCAAAAATGATAGCAATTGACCAAGAAACACAAAAACTAGAGACATTACAAGTCACCCACTATAAAAACGGGGCGTTGTGAAAAAGAATGCCGCGGCAGGAGCACTGTTTTGGGAAAAGAATGCTGCATGCTAAAGGTTAACTGTGAAAGACCATTGAAGAAAGAAACAAAGAAAGTCATTAAGCTTCTAAGAGATGAAAAAGCGGCTGGACCAGATGGCATTCTAGCAGAGGCCATCAAAGCAGATATCGACACGGCTACAAGGATGTTATATAAATTACTTGGTAAAGTCTGGGAAAAGGAAGAGATACCAGCAGAATGGAAGGAAGGATATCTGGTTAAGTTGCCTAAGAAGGGAAATTTACAAGAGTGCGCAAATTATAGATGAATAATGTTACTATCAGTGTCAGGAAAAGTATTAAATAGGATTATCCTTGAGAGCTGCCGTCACCTGTGTCAATACCTTATCAAGGTATGGCATCTTGCATACCCTGATTACCCCCAGAGCTATGCCAGCGGGAGTTTTACTCCTGAAAGGTTCTACCAAGCTGGACAGGTTTGCGCTGGCAGGGGTAAGATTAAAGCAAACACCCTGGTCCTCCAGGTTGGGGGTTTTAGCATAGCGCTGACACCCCTGTTTATGTAAAAAGAAAAGAAGTTACGGAAACAATAACAAATGAACAAACTTTGCTGCAGGACGGCCATCCGGAGTCTGAGGCTCGTATGACTGTCAGTGGTGAAAGCCGAAAGGAAGCCACTGATATGAAAACAGACGTCCTGACCACAAAACATGACACAAGAATAGGATTTTGGAATGTCAGGACAATGAACGAGACGGGTAAACTAAAACAGGTCACGGCAGAAATGAGAAACTATAGGTTACACATTCTAGGGATAAGCGAGAACAGATGGACAGGGGCAGGAAAAATCAAAACAGCAACAGGAGAAACAGTACTTTACTCTGGAAGAGAGGATGGACAGCACAATGAAGGTGTAGCCATTATTCTACAGAAAGGAATAGAAAGGACATAACTGGAATGGAAACCCATCAACAACAGACTGATAAGATTGAGAGGGAGAGTCACAAATAATACAATGCTACGCACCAACGAATGACAGCGATGAAGAGGTCAAGGATGAATTCTATCAACAACTGCAGAAAGAAATGGAAGACACACCTAGATATGATCTTATTATAGTAATGGGAGACCTCAATGTGAAAGTTGGTACACACAATACATATAATGAAAGAGTAATGGGGAAATGCGGCAGCGGAACAGCAAACGAAAATGGGGATAAATTAATAAGTTTCTGTGGCATTAACAATTGGATGAGGTCCAGTGCGGATTCCGAGCAAACCGAAGTACTCAAGACCTAATCTTCACACTCAGACAGCTGAGTGAAAAGGCCCTTGAGTATAAGAGTGAGATCCATCTTTGTTTACAAGTCTTGCAGAAATTATGTGAGGACAGCAAACCATAAGTCAGAAGAGTTCAGGACCACCACTGGTGTAAGACAAGGTGATATTCTATCACCTTAACTCTTCATACTCCTTATGGACGATGTCATCAAGGCATGTAAGGAGAGAACAAGAAAGTATTCAGTGGGGTACTGGAAGATGAGACAGGTCTATATTTCGGAGCTGGCATTTGCTGATGATGTTGCCCTGATTGCTAAATCAGAGGCACATCTCCAGTCCAACCTGCAAGTCTGGAAGGAAGAGCTGGAGAAGAGAGGGATGGTCATAAGCAGCTCTAAAACAAAATCCATGGTGATATCACGAGAAGAAAGAAAACATCAGATTAAGTTGGGAGAACAGGTCCTGGAGCAGGTCGACCACTTTAAATATCTCGGAGCTATTATAGACCGAAAGGGAGGCATCAAAGAAGAGTTGGCCACTCGAAAAGCAGCAGCTGGGAGACTTTTTCAGGCCATAAATCGTGGATTCCTCAGCAAGAAAGAGGTTGGTAAGAAAACGAAGATGGCTGTATACCGCTCCACCTATGTCCCAGTCTTGACATATGGATGCGAGTCGTGGGCAATGACTACAACCCACAAAAGCCAGATCCAAACCTCAGAAATGAGGTATCTGAGGAAAGTGGTTGAAGTAACAAGAAGAGACATGGTCCCGAACCAGACGATCTGTCAAGGCCTAAAATCCCATCCGCTGCAGACCCAAATAGAACAGTCCCAACTAAGATGGTTTGGCCATGTCTGCAGAATGGGAGAAGATCGGCTACCACGACAAGCATGGGAAACAAAGAGGCAGGGATCCAGACCTCCAGGACGACCCAGAGTCCGCTGGGAGGACAACATTAGACAATCTTTGAAGGACCGAGGACTAGAATGGAACCAGGCCAGGAAGAAGACAGCTGATAGAATGGTCTGGCGCTCTCTCTTCCAAACCTCTACACCTCACGGTAGAAGGGGAACGACTAAGTAAGTAAGTAAGTAAGTGGCATTAACAACCTTGTCATTGGAGGAACACTTTTCCCACGTAAAGAAATTCACAAATTAACATGGGAATCACCAAATGGTTGGGACAGAAACCAGATAGACCACATCATGGTTAACGGTAGATAGAGACATGCATTACAAGATGGGAAAGTAAGAAGAGGTGCAGATGTGGGAAGTGATCACCATTTAGTAGTAGCAAAACTGAAAGTGAAACTCAGAACGGCTGGACCAACTGTAACTACACAGAAAAGGTTTGACATCAGCAAATTGAAGGACCCCCTTACCAGAAAAGCTTTTGCGGCTGACATAAAGAAACGATATCAATTTGCCAAAAGTCAGGAAAAGACATTGACTGGCAATATAGACCAGAAATTCAACACCATTTCAACAATATATAAGGAAAAAAGCAAATCATACTTGGGATTCCAGGAAAGGAAGAAGCAAGACTGGATAACAACAGAAACATTAAACACCATAACGATGAGAAAGGAAATGAAAAGAAAGAAAACAGAAGCGAAGTCTCCCAGGTTAAAGCAACTATATAGCGAACAGTACAGTCAGCTGGACAAGGAAGTTAAATGCCAAACCCGAGCCAACAAAAGGAATTTCCTAGACGATCTTGCAAAACAGGCAGAAGAGGCAGCACTGAGAAATGAACAAAGCACAGTATGCAAAATAACTAAATTCATAGCAGAAAACGAGGTGCAAGCAATATTACATTAGTAAGAGATAAGCAAGGAAATCTCATCACGACAGCAGAGGGACAGGAAACAAGATGGGCAGAGCATTTCAGAGAAACTCTGAACAAGGAACCACCAGAGACACAATTGAATGTTCCTGAGGCTGAAAACGATCTAGATGTAAAAACAGACATTCCACGAAAAGAAGAAATCATCACAGCAATCAAAGGGTTAAAGAACAGAAAAGCTACTGGCCATGATAACTTAAATGCAGAGCTATTTAAGACAGACCCTGAGCTAGCAGCAGAACTATTAGAACCACTATTTGCACAAGTCTGGAAAACAGGGACAACACCATCAGAGTGGAACAAAGGAATAATTGTAAAATTGCCCAAGAAGGGAGATCTTGCAGACTGCAATAATTGGAGAGGAATCACTCTTCTCTCAGTTCCCAGCAAAATACTAGGCAGGATAATTATACAGAGAATTTCTAAAGCAGTAGACCACAAACTGAGGAAAGAACAAGCAGGATTTAGAAAGAACAGAAGATGTGTAGATCATATATTTACTCTCAGGAACATTATAGAGCAGTGCTCAGAATGGCAAAGACAGCTGTACATTAATTTCTTTGATTTTGAAAGGGCTTTTGACAGTATACATAGGGACAGTTTATGGAAAATACTGAGGGCTTATGGAATTCCAAGCTGCATAGTGTCAATCATAAAAAGCCTCTATGCCAACTTTACGTGTAGTGTTGGGCAGAGCAACCTAACCTTTGAGGTGAAGACAGGTGTACGACAGGGATGCCCCTTATCAGCCATTCTATTTTTAACAGTCATAAACTGAGTGATGTGCCAGACAACCGAGGGCAGTCCAAGAGGAATAAGATGGACTACATTTTCTACATTGGAAGATCTGGAATATGCAGATGACATTGCACTACTAGCACATTCACATCAACACATCCAGAAAAAAAACTGATAGACTTAATAAGTATAGCCAGCAGATGGGCTTGAACATCAGTTTAAAGAAGTCAGGGTTCATGACGCTCAATGTGAGCAACCCTGAGCCCATATCAATAAGGAATCAGCAACTGGTACAGACAGACACCTTCACATACCTAGGATGCATAGTAACACCAGACGGCGGGGCAAGCAAAGACATCAACATCAGAATTAATAAAGCAAGAACAGCCTTTTTTAGCCTAAACAACATCTGGAAGTCCTCTCAATACAGCACAAGCACAAAATTAAGATTATATCAGAGCTGTGTGCTTTCTGTGCTTCTCTATGGTGCGGAATGCTGGAGAGTTACAGAGAAGGAAATGTTGAAATTGTCCTCTTTTCCCACAACATGCCAAAGAAAAATCCACCGAATCTTTTGGCCGAACACCATCACCAACCAAGATCTGCTTACTCGGAGCAAGCAAGAGGACATGCACACCATGATAGCTGGCAGACGCTGGAGCTGGGTTGGCCATGTCCTCAGAAGAGACCCCAATGCCATCACAAGAACAGCTATGCTTTGGACCCCTGAAGGAAAATGAAAGAGAGGCTGACCAAAAACAACTTGGCGGAGGACTGTGGAGGCTGAGATGCAAAAAATGAACCAGAGTTGGGGCACTGTATGAAGGATGGCCACCGACCGAGGAAAGTGGAATCAATTTGTTGTTGCCCTACAAGACGCCACTAGGCGTGATAGCCACTGACTGCTTTGATGGTCGGCAGCTAAGGATCAAAGAAGAAGATCCTTGAGAGATTAAAAGATTCCGTAGACAAGAAACTGAGAGCTGAACAAGCAGGTTTTTGACAAAACAGATCCTGTACAGATCAGATAGCCACTTTGAGAATAATAGTTGAACAAAGTCTGGAATGGAATTCACCACTATACATCGGATTTGTGGACTACGAAAAGGCATTTGACAGTGTAGACAGAGAATCACTTTGGAAATTGATGAGGCATTAGGGAGTTCCCCTGAAGATTAATTTAATAAAGAAAACATATGAAGACATGACGTGCAGAGTTCTTCATGAAGAACAGCTTACAGAACCATTTGGGATAAGAACAGGAGTGCAACAGGGATGCCTCTTGTCTCCATTTCTGTTCTTACTAGCAATAGATTGGGTTATGAGAACATCGACAACACACAACAGAAATGTATTCCAGTGGACTCTGACTAAGCAGTTGGATGATCTGGATTTTGCTGATGACTTGGCTCTTCTGTCCTATAACCGTAATCAGATGCAGGACAAATTGAAAACACTCGATGAGAGGTCACAGCAATTGGGTCTGAAAATACACAGGGAAAAGACAAAAATAATGAGAATAAATGCAGGTAATGAAAACAGGGTTGAACTTGAAGAAACACCAATACAAGATGTAGATTCATACACATATCCTGGCAGCAATATAGACAAAGTTGGAGGGACAGACAGTGATATCAAAATAAGAATACAAAAAGCAAGAGGAGCTTTCATTGCATTGGGAAATATATGGAGATCAAGAGAAATCGTATCCAACATGAAAATAAGAATCTTCAACTCAAATGTGAAGTCAGTCCTATTGTATGGCTCTGAGACATGGAGAACAACAAAGACAACAACCAAAAAGCTACAGACTTTCATAAATGGGTGCTTGCGTAGAATAGAGGGATTAAAATGGTATGACAAGGTTACCAACGTGGAACTGAGGACAAGAACTAGACAAGTGACAGTGGAACAAGAGATGAGAAGAAGACGATGGCGATGGATAGGACACACACTGAGGAAACCTGTTGATAGCATTGCAAAGCAATCCTTGTTCTGGAACCCCCAGGGCAAGAGAGGCAGAGGTAGACCGAGAAGCACATCGAGAAGAGAGCTGGAAACAGAGGTGAAAATGATCTTATCTAGATATCACTGTCTGTCCCTCCAACATTGTCTATATTGCAGTGTGGTTCTCTTGCATAGCTAGGCGGTGTTGTCGCACGGAAGGTCCGGGGTTCAAATCCTGGGTAAGCCACTCATGTCTGTTGTTTTTCTGTTGTCTGGTGTTCTGCTTCTTTATTTCCTACGAGTGCCTTATAACATACCTTTATATTTGTTTTATATTAATTTACTGCTCACATTTAGCAATAGTTTGGAAGTTCATCCCCATATAGAATGCTCACATTTAGCAATAGTTTGGATGTTCATCATCATATAGAATGTTCCCATTCAGCAATAGTTTGGATGTTCATCCCCATATAGAATGCTCACATTTAGCAATAGTTTGGATGTTCATCATCATATAGAATGTTCCCATTTAGCAATAGTTTGTATGTTCATCGCAATATAGAATGCTCACATTTAGCAATAGTTTGGATGTTCATCCTCTCATAGAATGTTCCCATTTAGCAATAGTTTTAATGTTCATCATGATGTGGTTGCTCTGTTGTGGTTTTTTTGAGTGGCAGAACAGATTTTTACCAACATTTAACTTCACTAGCCATACTTTGGCCCACGCTTCCAGTGATATTAGGGCTTGCTGGATCTGAATGCTTACCATATTAATGCACTTTTTAGAGATCTACAAGTTTAATTCATCTACAAAGGGGGTGTTGCAATCAATAAACTACGATTGCTATATATATAAATAATGCCATACAGGCTAATTATCCATATGTGTACTGCTGTGCTGTTACCGCGTCTGGAATGTTTGAAGGGTGTGTGGAAACAGTCACTCACACCACACAGCTCACGTACGAGTCATGGAACGTTGAAACAACTGGTGACGTTTAGTGAACAGTTTATTTACACCACAACACGGTCACAATGACATAGACGAAATACAGCATATTACACAGCTTATAATAGCATACCAAAAGGATCCACATCGTAGTACTAGCGTATAATAATAAACCATCAAGAAGACTGCTGGCAATCGCAGTACTAATAGTTATACTTACTTACCTACTTAGTCATTCCCCTTCTACCGTGAGGTGTAGAGGTTAATAGTTATTTGGCCTCAAATACATTACATCTCAGCGCTATTTAATCCATCAAGAAGACTGCTGGCAATCACAGTACTAATAGTTATTTGGCCTCACATACATTACATCTCAGCACTATTTAATCCATCAAGAAGACTGCTGACAATCACAGTACTAATAGTTATAGGGCCTCCAAATACATTAATAATATCACTCAAAACACTGGCCTGTACACTCCAAGGCCTTAGGAACATCTCCTTAAATAAAGTACATCTTATCTGCAGATAATCACACGTAAATCCATAAGCAATAATGCCTGTACCAAAATACCCACTGGTACACATCGAAAAACACTAAACATCTTCCCAGTACACTCGCTCGGGAACACACTGTCACCAAATTATTCTTTCCCAGCACACCCCAGCCAATCACACATGCCCGGGGCTAACTCCCCAAGAACTATCGCTCACAGCTCAAAATTAGCTTAGAAAATTCATCTCACACGGTAACTCAGCCGCAGTGAGAAGCGTTCTGAATCTTGAAGATTCGAATATAATTCGTTCATATATTTTTTAATAAATTAACAGCTAGACAAACGCTGTTCAAGTGGGATAACCACTATAATCTCTTGTACATCCCAAACTTATAACAATTAATGACCTTGCTTAGATTTGGACTTAACAGGAGGCAGTGGTGGTTGTTTTTGGAGTATTCTCTGTATCCTCATTGATGCATGCAAGGAACAATATGGTTGACAGGACTCTCTCTCTTGGTAGACACCTTTCTCCAGCATCATCACTTTATTAGTCCTTGTAGCTCTACTCTGGCAGTTTTTTTTTTTTAAATGGCTGATACATTTGTACATTTTCCTTCACATTTGACTTTGTAGCTTGACTTTTAATCCAGCTTTCCATTCTTCATCAAATGCTTTCTTCAAATATACCTACACCACCACCATGTTTTTTTTTCCTCTTTAAAGGTATCGTCCTGATCTACATATGTGATCTGACCTTCAATGTGTCTGTATTGTCTAAATCCAGCTTGTTAGATTAAAAGGTGGTTTTCTTCCAGCTGCATATCCATCAGTTTTTAATAATGTGCTCCATTATTTTTACTGCACAACTAAGTTGACTGATTGGTCTGTAGCCAATTGAGCCTGTTAGATCTTTGTCTTTCTACGGGTTAGGTAAGTAAGACAATAATCAAAGTAAGTTAATTTGTTAAAATATATAAATCATTGTTGTTATTCTCGTAAAACCAAAATCAGAATTAACATTAATAATATAAAATCTTCTTACAAAACTATGAGTGGATTTTGTTATAGGTGGAGAGAAAACTAAATAGTAAACGCTAACGATTTTTAAAACTACACTACCACAGTGACTCATATCGTATAAAGTGGCATTAAAAATAAACACTGAATGTCTAACAGAAGTGCAAATTGCAGGCCTTAGATTGACCGCAGAAAGGATGATGACTGCTCTAATCTAGGCAGTGTAAAAGGTAAAGAATCCTGTTACACGCCCATTGAGGCATATTGGGAATATGGTGTTAGGCCCATATTTTCTTGACCATAGGCACACTAGGGGTGATGTGGTCAGCAGCACACCGGCGACCTTAACCTTCCCAGCATTGCTCTGGTACCCAGTTCATGAGGCTGGATTGACCCCAGAGCCATTTGTGGTCTAAAAAACTCCCACTTCAACTGGAGATCAAACCATGGACCACCGAGCTAGGAAGCCAGTGCACTAACCACTGTGCTACTGAAACATCCACCTCTTTGACAACAACTTACTTACTTACTTACTTAGTCATTCCCCTTTTGCCGTGAGGTGTAGAGGTTTTGGAGGAGAGAGTGCCAGACTATCCTATCAGCTGTCTTCTTCCTGGTCTGGTTCCATTCTAGTCCTTGGTTCTTCAAAGATTGTCTAATGTTGTCCTCCCAGCGGACTCTCGGTCGTCCTGGGGGTCTGGATCCCTGGCTCTTTGATAACAAACAAGAGGAAAAGGTGTTTGTTCACAGTGAGAAGCGGCTACACATGCCAAATTGTCCTATGCATGCCAAAATTAATTGATGACAAAAACAACCCAAAGCTGTGCACACACAGATGGATCTGCAGAGTGGGCATTACAAATGGATTGAATGGCCTCTTTATAAGATTCAACAATGTAAGGCTATGCCATCCACAACGATTTTTCTTCAACTTCAGGACAGAATCTATGGCACTGCTGCATGCACTGAGAATAGTTTTAGTAGATCATACAGTGTGCCAGCCACTAGACCTCTTGTGCCTACTTCAACAGCCATGACCCTTGCAGTGAACCCATCGTGTCTCAAGTCCGTGACCAGATTATTACATTTGGCCACGTTGAGCGAGTGATGCTTGTACAATTTGGATTGAAATGGCAGTCAGCTCAATCATTAGTATCTGGTGCGATGTAGAGGAATGTATCACTATATCTGGTTGTCTTCAAGACCTTCTAATGCTTTATCTAGAGACAGCAGTAAAATGGTATAATTCAGCCACCCACTGCCCTATTGTGTTCTAAAACCATCATCCATAACCAGTACAACTACCAGTAGAAGAATAAAGGAGATATAGATAACAGATCCAATCCACCTGCTTCATAGACACCAGTAGACAAATCTTTTCTATCTGCAAACTGGCAACTGCAGATTACTAGCCCATTTCTTTCACCCCATAATATCTCACACTAATGAATGTCCATGTTGAATGGAGATTCGGTCCCCTGAACCCATTCTCTAAAACTGCCCAGCCCAAGATGACCTATGAGAACAGACTTGGTAATAGGGTGCTTAGCTGAGGTAGAAGCTTTGAGGCTGCTGCACAGGACTGGATACAATTGTGGACTTCATCCTAGTGATAGGCTTATAGTATTATCATGACTACAAACTGTGGACTTCATCCTAGTGATAGGCTTGTAGTATTATCATGACTACAAACTGTGGACTTCATCCTAGTGATAGGCTTGTAGATTTATCATGACTACAAATTGTGGACTTCATCCTAGTGATAGGCTTATAGATTTATCATGACTACAAATTGTGGACTTCATCCTAGTGATAGGCTTGTAGATTTATCATGACAACAAACTGTGGACTTCATCCTAGTGATAGGCTTGTAGATTTATCATGACTACAAACTGTGGACTTCATCCTAGTGATAGGCTTGTAGATTTATCATGACTACAAACTGTGGACTTCATCCTAGTGATAGGCTTGTAGATTTATCATGACTACAAACTGTGGACTTCATCCTAGTGATAGGCTTGTAGATTTATCATGACTACAAACTGTGGACTTCATCCTAGTGATAGGCTTGTAGTATTATCATGACTACAAACTGTGGACTTCATCCTAGTGATAGGCTTGTAGATTTATCATGACTACAAATTGTGGACTTCATCCTAGTGATAAACTTATAGATTTATCATGACTACAAATTGTGGACTTCATCCTAGTGATAGGCTTGTAGATTTATCATGACTACAATCTGTGGACTTCATCCTAGTGATAGGCTTGTAGATTTATCATGACTACAAACTGTGGACTTCATCCTAGTGATAAGCTTGTAGATTTATCATGACTACAAACTGTGGACTTCATCCTAGTGATAGGCTTGTAGATTTATCATGACTACAAACTGTGGACTTCATCCTAGTGATAGGCTTGTAGATTTATCATGACTACAAACTGTGGACTTCATCCTAGTGATAGGCTTGTAGTTTTATCATGACTACAAATTGTGGACTTCATCCTAGTGATAGGCTTGTAGATTTATCATGACTACAAACTGTGGACTTTATCCTAGTGATAATTCCTACTGGGGACAGTTTACTTGGTAAATACTTTACTTATGTTTTACTGATGTTTTACTAATGTTTTACTAATGTTTTACTGATGTTTTACTAATGTTTTACTAATGTTTTACTGATGTTTTACTAATGTTTTACTAATGTTTTACTAATGTTTTACTGATGTTTTGCTGATGTTTTACTGATGTTTTACTAATGTTGTTTTACTAATGTTGTTTTACTAATGTTGTTTTACTGATGTTTTACTGATGTTTTACTAATGGTTTACTAATGGTTTACTAATGGTTTACTAATGTTTTACTAATGGTTTACTAATGTTTTACTAATGTTTTACTAATGTTTTACAGAAATGCAATCTATGCTCAAAATGTTGTCACTTGAAACAAAAACATATCATACTAAATATTGTTGTTGTTTTTCTTTGATCCTTAGTCACTGACTGTCAAAGCAGTCAGTGGCCATTATGCCCGGTGGCGTCTTATAGGGCAGCAACAAACTGCTTCCACTTTCTTCATTCAGTAGCCGTCCTTCATGCAGCGCCCCAGCTCAGGTTCATTCTTTGCATCTCGGCCTCCACAGTTCTCCGCCAAGTTGTTTTTGGTCAGCCTCTCTTTCACTTTCCTTCACGGGTCTATCATAGCTGTCCTTGTGATGGCATCGGTATCTGTTCTGAGGACAAGACCTACTAACTCCGGCATCTGCCAGCTATGATGGTGTTCGTACCCTCTTCGTTGCTCCAAGTAAGCTTGGTTGGTGGTGGTAGTTGGCCTAATGATTGGGAGAATTTTCTTTGGGTAGATTGTGTAAAAAGAGGACAATTTCAACATTTCCTTCTCTGTTGCTCTCCAGCATTCCATACTATAGAGAAGCATAGAAAGTACATAGTTGTCATATAATCTTAATTTTGTGTTTGTGCTGTACTGAGAGGACTTTCAGATATTGTTTAGGCTAGCAAAGTTTATGAGATTTAAAAAAAAAAAATATTCAAAATATATCTTCCACTAATTACATGACAGTTATTATAAGTAGCTGCAACATCTTAGTTAAATTAATGAGATATGACTTAAGTATACATCTTCTAGTATAACACTGTATGATAACTAACACATCAGTAAAATGAGTTATGAGGGTGACATAATAAAGACTCAACACATCTTTATATATTTCCTACTAAGGCTTGTGGTAGGTATTCTGATAGACAATTCCTACCTGCATGAAAACAAAAAAATATCAAACTTTACATTTAACTATTGCTTTTCTTTCACTCTTTACAGTCTGATAGCAAAGCTTACAATTTCTTTTGTCTTTGTAAACTCGGGGTCCATGGCATGCCAAGAAAAAACTGGTGGCTTTGAAGCAAGTGGTACATCATCATACAAACCTATGTTTCCCAATTCCCTTATTAGTTCTTCTGTAAAATCTAGCTGGCCATATCTAGCTGACCTTTTCAGTTCTTATACATCTGGGTGTTTTTCATAAAGTCGTATGATATAAATAATAATTTTTAAAAAAATGAGACAAAGAGCAAATCAGGTCAGAAAAATCAGCTGTTTCACAGGTTATGTCCACCTCCTTTATATTTCTTTCCTAGTGACATGAGTTCATTGTTAACTGTTTGAATGGTGAAATATGTGTTTCTTTTTTTACAAAAACAAACTGAAAGCAGCTGTACTGACTACAATAGGCCACTTAAACGGCTGTTTTACCACAATTCAAAATCAGCTGTTATCATTTCAGTAATGAAGTAAAATTTCCTTTCATTGTGCGGCTGGTAATTTGAGTTATTTTGAGCCGAATTTTCACCATCCAACTCATTAGATGTTTCAAGTCCTCTGTATAATCATCAGAACAGGAATCTACATCACTAGATGCGTTGTAGTCACTATCAGACTGCATTTTGTTTACGATGTGTTTAGACGAGTTGTGTGTAAAATATCCAAAATGGCAGACGGACAAATGCGGTGTTTACGTTTTTCCGTGTGTAGTTTCAAAGTCAAAATAATTGAAATCTGTAAATTTTTTTAGCACAGATATAATTGTTAACATGTATTCTTAATAAAAAAATTTTTATTTGAAGTCAAAATTAAAAAATTATTGTGCTTTTTTTTTACTTCAAAAGTCAGTGTTACGTTCAGAATGTTTTTTTTTAATTTCTGGTCCGAAGAGTGTTAACTCTTTAAGTCCCAATCGACTTTATAAAGGCTCAGGGTTTAGACAAATTTGACCCGGGAGCCATTTAAGTGGCTTCCGTATCTTTTGCTCCTATCCATTTTACCTTGGATAAAACAACAAATTTGTTTATGCATATGAACATTTAAAAAAATTATTGAGTGAAGTTTTAGAGGGGTGCACATCTCTTATTATAATATCTATTTTCTAAAGTTTGATCTAATTTTGAAATTGCGATTTTTTTTTCTGCATCAGTGAATGAATGCCCTTAACTGAAATTCTGGTATTATGAAGGAAAATATTTACTATATGTACTCCAGTATAGGTCAGTCTGAATATTCTCGTAATTCATCCCCTAGACATCTGATTAAACTATCAAGGGTTTATCTGTCTAAACTGTCAAAGTGTTTATTTGTTTAAACTATCAAAGTGTTTATCTGTCTAAACTGTCAATGTGTTTACCTGTCTAAACTGTCAAAGTGTTTATCTGTCTAAACTGTCAACGACCTTTGTTAAAGTCATTTTGTTATGTAAATCAGTGCCGTCCAATCAGTGTGCTATAGCATGCTGGTATCTGTCTTGTGTGCCGTTACATCAGATGTATTAAATCATAAATAGTATACAAAATTAAGTTAAGGTAAAATATGACATTTAGAAAAACCTCAAGATAATATGTCATACAGCACAGTGCAGTGTTCATGTGTCTCACTAACAGTATGTGAGTGTGACATATACATATGACCTAATTCCCTAGACATTATGCTTATACTAATGTTATAACTTTTTGCTTACATTTAAGACAAGCATTTCATCATTTAACTGTGCTCATTTTCCACATTTTCAGACATATATTTCTGTCCCCTGTGTAACGCAGGTTTCCTCCAACTTGATGTCCTGGATGAGCATATGAAAACTGTACACAGCAATGGAGTCTGGGAGTTTGATAATAAACATGATGTTCTTCAGGATGTATTACCACAGGACAATGGAAATCAAATAAATGATGCAGTTAATAATATAGATGATGATACCTCTGCTGATGCTGTAAGAGAAGATAACATGAAACTGAAACTCAAAGACAATGAACCATTACTAAATTGTATCTATAGTCCTGAAAGGACATCTAAAATTTGTGACAATCTAAATGGTCATATATCAGCTTTAAAAACAGAAGTATGTAACATAAATTATAGTGAATTATTTTCTGTCAGTGAGAAAACTGTTCAACTTTGTGTGAGTGACAGAGCTGTTGCTACTTGCAGTGATTTAAGCATTCAGTCTCACAATAAAATAGAGGTAGATAAGTCCTACAAGGGTGACATTTCTGAAGTATTATTTACTGTGAAAGATGACCTACAGCAGTGTAACAGAATAGATGAAGGAGAGAAGCCTTTCAGTTGTGATGTTTGTGGTGTAGCATTTGCTTGGAGAGGTCAGCTACACTTACATAAAAGAGTACATTCAAGAGAGAAGTCTTACAAGTGTGATGTTTGTGGTATAGCATTTGCTGAGGAAAATATCCTAAAAGTACATAAAAGAATACATACAGGAGAGAAGCCTTACAAGTGTGATGTTTGTGGTGTAGCATTTGCTCATGAAAATATCCTAAAAGAACATTTAAGAATACATACAGGAGAGAAGCCTTACAAATGCGATTTTTGTGGTGCAGCATTTACTCAAAGAGGTAGCCTAAAAGTACATTTAAGAATACATACAGGAGAGAGGCCTTACAGGTGCAGTATGTGTGGTGTAGCATTTACTCGAAGATCTTACCTACAAGAACATCAACTAATACATACAAGAGAGATGCCTTACAAGTGTGATGTTTGTGGTGTAACATTTGCTCAGGGAGGTTGCCTTAAAAAACATTTAAGAATACATACAGGAGAGAGGCCTTACAAGTGTGATGTTTGTGGTGTAGCATTTGCTTATGAAGGTCGCCTAAAAGTACATTTAAGAATACATACAAGAGAGAAACCTTACATGTGTGATGTTTGTGGTGTAGCATTTACTCAAAGTGGTAGCCTAGGAAAACATATAAAAAAACATACAGGAGAGAAACCTTACAAGTGTGATGTTTGTGGTGTAGCATTTACTCAAAGACGTAGCCTACTAGAACATATAAGAATACATACAGGAGAGAAACCTTACAAGTGCAATATTTGTGGTGTAGTATTTACTCAAAGAGGTAGCCTAAAAGAACATGTAAAAGTACATACAGGAGAGAAACCTTACATGTGTGATGTTTGTGGTGAAGCATTTACTCGAAGAGGTGGCCTAAAAGTGCATGAAGTAATACATACAGGAGAGAAGCCTTACAGTTGTAATGTTTGTGATGCAGTATTTACTCAGAAATGTGGCTTAAATAGTCATAAAAGAACACATACAGGAGAGAAACCTTACAGGTGTGATGTTTGTGGTGCAGCATTTACTCAGAAATCCAGCCTACGAGGACATAAAAGAATACATACAGGAGAGAAGCCTTACAAGTGTGATCTGTGTGGTGTAGCATTTGCTCTGAAAGGTAACCTACAAGGACATAAAGTGATACATACAGGAGAGAAGCCGTACACATGTGATTTTTGTGGTGTAACATTTACTACAAAAAGTTACCTCCAAAAACATAAAAGAATACATACATGAGAGAAGCCTTACAAGCGTGATGTTTGTGGTGCAGCCATTACATAGAGATGTGAACAAATAGCACACACAAGGATACATACAGGAGAGAGACCTTACAGGTATGATGTTTGTGGTGTAGCATTTACTCGAAGAGATAACTTAAAAGAACATTGAAAGAATACATACAAGAGAGTGACCTTACAAGTATGATGTTTGTGGTGTAGCATTTACTTGAAGAGATAATTTACAAGAACGTGAAAGAATACGCACAGGAGAGTGACCTTACAAGTTTGTTGTTTGTGGTGTAGCATTTACTCGAAGAGATAACTTACAAGAATATGACAGAATAAATGCAGGAGAGAAACCTTACATGTTTGTGGTGTAGCATTTACTCGAAGAGATAACTTATAATAACATGAAAGAATACATGCAGGAGAGTGACCTTACAAGTATGATGTTTATGGTGTAGCATTTACTTGAAGAGATAACTTACAAGAACATGAAAGAATACATACAGGAGAATAACCTTACATTTGTAATGTTTTTGGTGCAGCATTTACTGAGAAACGTAGTTTAAATGGACATAAAAGAACACATACAGGAGAGAAGCCTAACAAGTGGGATGTTTGTGGTGCAGCTTTACTGAATAAAAATAATCTTAAAGTTCATAAAAGAATACATACAGAAGAGAAGCCTTACAATTGTGGTGAGAATGTACTCAGAAATGTAGCTTCTTCTTCTCTTCTTCCGTCCTTAGCCACCGACCGTCAAAGCAGTCAGTGGCCATTACGCCTAGTGGCGTCTTAGGGCAACAGCAGATAGGTTTTCTTTGCCATTGTTTCCCATCACGCCTATTGGCGTCTTTAGGGCAACGGCAAATCAATCCATCTGCTGTTGTTTCCGTAATCGAAGTGACTGGCAAACGGGTGATCAGCCCGTTGGTAGAAATGTAGCTTACAAGGACATAAAATAATACACACAGGAGAGAAGCCTTACAAGTTTTATTTATGTGGTGTAGCATTTACTCAGAGAGTTTACCTACAAGTACATGAAATGAAACATACAGGGTTGAAGCCTTACAAGTTGTGATATTTATGGTGTAGCATTTTCTCTGAAAGGTAGCCTACAGGATATAAAATGATACAGGAGAGGAGCCGTACATTTGTAGTGTTTCAAGTGTATCATTTAATCAGAAAAGTAACCTGTGAAGATATAAAAAAGCACCTACAGCAGAGAAACCTTGCAAATGTGATTTTTGTGGTGCAGCATTACTCGTAGAAAAAGCTTACAATTACATACAAGAATACATACACAAGAGAAGCTTTACAAGTATAATGTTTGTTGTGCAGCAGTTGCACTAAGATGTCACCTAAAAGAACATGAAAGAGAACACTGGAGAGAATCCTTACAAATGTATTTTTTGTGGTAAAGCATTTGCTTGTTAATGTAGTCTAAATTAACATAAAAGTATACATACATAAGAGAGTGTATGGTGCAGCATTTACTCAGAGAGGTGACTTGAAAGTACGTATAGAATACATGCAGAATAGAAATCTAGTGAAGAATAGAAGTCTAGTGCAGAATAGAAGTCTAGTGAAGAATAGTGGTTTTTATAGTTCTGTATTTATTTGTACAGATAGCCTACATAAAATAACAGCTATCATCATTGCAACGAAGGTTGGTTGCAATGGATCACCAACATCTTCAGTCTCTTGTCTTGAATGTGCGCTCTGAAAGACTCTTTCCTGTCCATCTACTGATGTTATTGTAATAGGAAATGGTCTAAGGGACACTACTGTTATGACTTAATGATGAGTAGAGTACTAAAGAGTTAAAGCAAATAGAGAAGTTTTCAATAAAGGAGATCAGGACAGTGAAAACAGATCATATGACTTCCTGAGATAGAGACTATAAATAGAGTATGAGAAGCTTGGGTCCACAGTTGCTTTTATGTAACACTTGCCACGGGGAGCCGCGCTGGTGTAATGGCTACGGCGTTGTACTGGCGACCAGGTTTTCATGGTTCAAACCCGGGCGTCAGCGTTCGAAGGAATGTTTACGACCGGAAATTTGACTGAATAACCTGAACGGCTCCTGCACATAAATCCCGTGTGGATGGGAAGGAGCGAAGCTCCTGACTGGGTTGGAAGGAAAGTCCACTGACCCCCCAGCCTCGCAATGACATGTCATTGGGCCAAAAGAGCTGGAAAGCTCGAGTGCCGCTGGTTAGAGAAAAAAAAACAAACACTTGCCACGATATAGTCGTGGGAGACTGTGCCATATGCTGAAGACGTAGAGAAATAATCAGCAGTGCTGAGAAGATGTAGCTATCAGTAGGTACCACAAACTGATTTTTCATATTTGTTACATTGACAATTCAATAAGATATTTAGAAAGTACATAAAAAAAAACAAAATTAACAGAAAAAAATCATCAAAATCGGTCTATAAATACAATAGTTATCAATTTTTATTTTATTTTTCGACTTAGAAATTTTATCGCTCTGTCTGAAAGTGAAAATGGGCCATCTTTGACATCACCAAAGGATTACAAATAACATGTATAAGCACATATAAGGTCATGTTTGTGTTAAAAACTACTTGTAATTGTAAGAAATTAAGAAATGGAGGACATACAAGGGGATTGACATAAGTCTTGGGCCTGACCATGAAGGAGTCCGAGGAGGAAGATGAAACTTGGCACATTTAAAGTTCATCATTTTTGCACTGAATGTGTAAAGTACGCGTTTGTTTCTTCAATGGGTTTTCCCGCTACGGTGCACGGCGCAATGTACCCTATTGACCGGATCTGCTGTTCCAAAGATTTGACAAAACAATGGAAAAGAAGGAGGCCAGAGCTGTGATAAAATTTCTGATGTTTCAGGAAAAAACACCTACAGAAATACACAGGGAGATGGAACCAGTGTTTCGTGATTCTTGTCCTTCATATACTTCGGTAAATAACTGGTGTCAACAGTTTAAGTGCGGCCGCTCAAATGTTGCTGATCTGCCAAGATCTGGTAGACCAGCCTCAGAGTGCTGTAGTGAAATTGACAGAGATACAACGGTAAAATCCCTCCAAAGATAACATTTAAGGATAAAAACATAATGCGTAGGCTGCGAATAGTACATGATCGCCTAGACCGCGGGTCATCATCCTCCATAATAATTGACTTGCTAAACAGGAGGGGAACGGCGGATCAAAAAGGAAAAAAAAAATATGACTGGAAAGATTGCGTGAGACTAGAAAGGCTAAGGAGACGCAATTGGGGGGGGGGGGGGGGAAGGGAGAAAAGTCACGTTTCCCAAGTTGACATAAAAAGTAAGCAACTCGACAGAAGGGACCTTAGATATAATACGCCACAGTCATTTATTGGACGCTTTTGCAATACCAAGCCCTTGATTTGAATTCAGCGGCTAAACGCAGATGTTAGGAATATTACAAAAATTAAAAAGTACTTTTTTCTTAATATTAATGTTAGGAATATAAAAATTAGCTGGCCGGATGGCCTATTCTGAGCAGTGAACTAATATGTTCTTACTTTTACAGACGGATAGATAATATTGAAGATAATGACAAAAGACAGTGTTGTTCACATCATCGACAGACTGTATTGAATCTAAAAGTGTCGCTAATTGCACAAAAAAACACGACCTCGAGTCGCAGGTGTTCAAATCTACGTAGTATGGAAGAGAAGGGATATTTGTGGTGGCTGTGTCTAAAAATAACTTTTAACGACAAAATTTTGGAGGGGAGAGAAAGGTTGGTTCAAAAAATCGAGTACATTTTGTAGAAACACAAGTAGAGACGGACAGACTAACAGATAACCATCCATACTTGACTGAAGCATGACTGAAATGACTTTAGTGGAGGAAATTTGAAATTCAAAATAAACCTAGGCAGTGATTGGCCACAGACAATCATATCATTAGCGCTCAGACGCGAAAGTGGGGCCATTCTTCAATAGTTGTTCAGTGATAGACACAGATTTTAAAGTGTGGTGATTTCCATATGAAAGAAAGTGTAATAAATTTAGGGACGCCATACTATAGCCAGCAGCTCAGCTGAGTTTTGCTAGCAGTTCTGTGTTATTTATTCATAATCTGAGCTGCGAGTTTCTGTTGTCAACCAAGCAGTGTCTATTCAGTTGGTGACTTACTCGAGTGTATCTGTGCAGTACTTGTGACAGAGACCACCATTATTGCCCGCCAGCACGGAGAGGTGGGATCATCAGTTTTCAGCACCAGAGCTGCAACGACAAGATGAGTGAGCCTCTGGTCTGCTGGACATTCACCAACCCCGTTTAGTTACTAATACCCTCATAAAAATTCCCACCATTTTCTGGACACTGTGTAGTCAATATAGACAGGTGTGATGAGGCCACCCCAACAGCACAAACATTAACTATCCTCCCAAGTAGATGACTACTAGAACATTTTAATAAAACTAACTAGTATAGTACATATATATGTACACTATTGCATTTATGATATAATATTCCATGCATTTCTTTCATAATCTCTAAATCCTTTTAAGTTCTGGTCAACCTAAAAAATTGATCCAGAACAAAATAAATGTAATTCTATCAAAAAAAATTTTACACACGTGAGTTAGTTCAGTGTATTTTAACACTTGTTAATATTATTAGTCTTGTTAAATATCTGTGGGTATATCTATAACCTATTACACCACACTACATATCATAACCCTAGACATTTTACGTAGCCACATTCATTAAAAAAAATTAAGTGTGAGGTCGTAGTGGTAGCAAGAAAGGCCTTCTGACAATTCTCAACTACATTTTATCTCAGGAGCCTTCACAGCTGGCCTCATACAATTACATTTAGTAATATCAACATCATACAATACCATCAAACACCACTACATAAATTGGGGTCTTGTCCAGGGATAATTAGCCCAACAGTAATATTAGGATCTCCTGGTGGGAGAAATAAAAGTAGGGAAATAAATTGTAAAATTCCCTTTAACATTAAAAGTGTCCCTGCAGATAAAAGTTGGTGAATCTTCACAGCCAGTAATAATTAATTAGTTAACTGGTTAGTTAGAATTAGTTAGACTATAGTCATAAGAAGTACTTAGTGTATTTACTGGTTAGAGATTTAGCTTGTATATTATTATATTGTCTCAAAAGTATGGCGGAGCTGGCAAAATTTAGATCAGCTGCTGTGCTCACCGCGAAGGAGATGGGAATGGATGGTCAAATTTTAATTCAATACGTAACGGCTGAATGTGATAAATATATTGAACGGGAAGAAAGGAGATTAGAAAAAGAGGCTGAAAGAAAATTGGAGTCTGACAGGTTGGTTGAAGAGAAGAGGTTAGAGGCTGATAGAGAAATTAAGAGGCTGCAGATTGAGGCAGAAGAAAAACGACAGCAAAGGGAGGCAGAAGATAAAAAGGCCGAAAGGGAGGCAGAAGATAAAAAGGCCGAAAGGGAGGCAGAAGAAAAAAAAGGTTGACTGCCGAAAGGGAGGCAGAAGATAGAAGGTTGCAAAGGGAGCACGAATTACGACTAAGGGAGCTGGAATTACAAGGCCAGGCTCCTGAAAATGGTGCCAGCCCTTTTGCCTCAGATGCTACGCCCAGTCTGGGAACCTCAAACTCAGCTATGGGGTTTCATTTAGACCATTTTGTTGAAAAAGACGATGACATAGAGGGGTACCTAGGACGTTTTTGAGTTATTAGCTACTACATATGGGTTAGAGAGAGAGAGGTGGAGCTTAAAGCTATCACAGGGATTGAGAGGTACTTCTTATGAAGTATTTGCCAAAATGAACAGGGAAGACCAAGACAATTATGACATGTTAAAGCAGGCTTTGTTATTAAGGTACGAGAAGAATGGTGAATTTTATCGTAAGAAATTTAGAAATGCTAAACTGTTGTCTGGGGAGACATACCACCAATTCTCTGCTAGACTAGAAACCTATTTGGAGAAATGGACGGCTCTGGGGAAGACCCAAGATCTTAAAGAAATGATCATGATTGAGCAATTGAGAGAGTCCATGGCTCCAGACATGAGAAAATTTCTCATGGAACAAGGTGCAGAGAAGTTGGGGGAAATTTTAAATGTTGCTGAGAGGTATCAGGCAGCTCAGGCAGAGGTAAGTGGTGCTAAAAAGAAGCACATAGACAATTTTAAAGCTCCACAGCAATTTAATAAATTTGATAATAGAGAGCAGGGAAATAAAGGTAGGACAAACTTTGAGCGGCCAAGAAATGACTATCGCGACAGAAACTCACAGTTCAATGACCAAAAGTTCAATGAAAAAAAACCGTTGAACCAAGGAAAAAGATGGTGTAAATGGTGCAAGAAGGATAACCATAACACCGAATTTTGTAGAAGGAAACCTTCAAACATTGCTGCAATGAAGTCGGGGACGCAAAGATTAAAGGTTAATCCTAAGGGACAACAGGAACCTTATCACCCCCCAGTTTGTGAGGATGTTATTTGTAATGGGGTCACCATAAGGTGCCTTTATGATACAGGTTTGGATTATGATTCAGTTGTGAAGTCTAGCCTAGTGGACCCAAGTCAGTATACCACAGAAACAGTGGAAATACAAGGGGCGACTAAGGACATACCACTCATGACACTTCCCATCGCAAGGATAACGGTGAAAACTCGCTATGTGGAAGGAGAAATCAGAGCAGCAGTGATAGATGAACCAATCTACCCTCTGATATTGGGGTGTAGATACGTCTTCTTGGGGAACCCCGAGAAACCTGTGATCATGGCGACAGTGCAGACCAGGTCACAGAAGAAGGAGGAAGAAGGTGAACCTATAAATGCCCATCCAGAGGAGATGAGGAAGGCGCAGGCTGAGGATAGGACACTCAAGCCATGTTTTAAAAAATTGCCCAAATGCCACACACCTCCGAGCAAGGGGGAATATTTCATGAAGAACAAACTCTTATACAGGAAGGCCGGAACTGGAACAAATGGTCACAACCAGCTGGTTCTTCCCACTTCATATAGAGATAAAGTGATGGAACTCGGGCATGCGATTCCCTTCAGTGGTCACATGGGGATCAGCGCCACAGGACAGCGTATAGCTTGTCATTACTTCTGGCCAGGGATAACGGAGGATATAAAAAGATATGTCAAATCCTGCCCAGAATGTCAAAGGGTAGCTCCAAAGCACTGGACTGCTCCTGCAACTTTAGGGGAAATGCCCATAGTGGGAACACCTTTTGAGAGGGTTGCAGTGGATATTGTAGGACCTCTCACTCGGACCAAGAGGAGGAACAGTTACATCCTTACTCTGGTGGACACTTGTTCTATGTGGGGAGAGGCGGTAGCCCTGCCATCAATTGATTCAAAACATGTAGCAGAGGCACTACTTACAATATTTACCCGATTAGGATTCCCGCATCAAATCTTGACGGATAATGGTTCTCAGTTCAAGGGGAAACTAACGGAAGAAGTTTTTAAGCTATTTCAAGCCAGGCACTTTCATTGTAGTCCGTACCATCCACAAGGGAACGGCCAGGTAGAGAGGTTCAACGGGACTCTCATTTCTATCCTGAGAAAGCTGGCACACGAAAAAACCGGATCTGTGGGATCAATTCCTGCCCGCCGCATTGTTTGCTTACCGGGAGGTACCACATAGTTCAACCGGGATGGCTCCCGCAACTCTGCTATTTGGGAGGCCAATAAAAGGTCCATTAGAAGCCCTATTAAGGACCTGGACAGATGAGAAGGCGGAAGAGACTGTTACCTCATCTTATCAATATGTGAACGAACTGACCAATCGTTTGAAAGCTGGATGGAAACTGGCAAATGATAATTTGAAGCAAGCCAGGAAGAAACATGCAGCATATTTTAATAGGAAGGCAAAGGACAGGGAACTGGCAGTCGGAGAGAAGGTGCTGCTTCTACTACCCGGAAGCCAGAATAAATTACAAATTGGTTGGCAAGGTCCATATACGGTTCTAGAGAAGGTGTCTAGAACAAACTATAAAATTGACAAAAAGGGGAAGGAAAAAGTTTATCATGTAAACCTGTTAAAGAAGTATCTGGACAGACCACTCCAGGAAAGCACCCCCTTATTGACCTTGGCTATTGCAACCCAGATGCAAAAAGAACCACTCACCTCACATGAATACCCATTACATCCTTGTGAAACAGCAGCACAGGTAAAAGTCAGTAAGCACCTGACTAAAAACCAGAGGGAGAGAGTTCAGCAAGTTCTGGAGGAACATACAGATGTATTAACAGATAAACCAGGCCATACAAATTTGCTACAGTATGACATGAAACTGGTAGACTCAAACCCAATCTGTATGAGAGCCTATTCTATTCCGTTCGCGAAGGAGAAGGCATTGAAGGAAGAAATAGAGTATTTGTTGAAGGAGGGGATTATTTCGCACAGTGAATCATCTTTTAGTTCTAGTGTCGTTTTGTTGAGAAAACCGTCTGGGGAACACAGATTGTGCATAGATTACAGGAAACTGAATGCTGTCACAGAAGGACAAGTGGATCCATTACCAGACACAAAACAGTTATTTGCCAGACTGAACAAGGCAAAATATTTTTCAAAAGTGGATCTTAGTAAAGGCTATTACCAGATCCCAGTGAAGCCTGAAGTGAGACCTTATTTGGCTTTTAGCACTTCGGATGGACATTATGAATTCAATATGCTACCATTCGGACTGAAAAATGCTCCGAGTGTGTTTTCAAGGATGATGCGAAAATTGTTGGATCCCCTGAATAACCCATGTATCACGAATTTCATGGATGATATTCTCGTCGCCACCGAGACATTTGAAGAACACATTGAAGCTCTGGAGATGTTGTTTGATAGACTTCGGGAGGCGAATTTAACTGCTAGGCCAACAAAATGTTGTATTGGATGCAAAGAGTTGGAATTCTTGGGACACACTGTATATCAGGGTAATATGACCCCTGATCCTAAGAACTTGGAAAAACTGCAGAGAGCACCTAGGCCGCAAACAAAAAAGGACGTGCGATCATTTGTGTCGTTATGCGGATTTTATCAGAAATACATCAAAAATTTTAACGCTATTTGTGCTCCTCTGACTGATCTGACTCGCAAGGGACTTCCAGATAAAATTATTTGGACTGCACAATGTGAACTAGCGTTCCAAGAGTTAAAGGAAAAACTCACTAGCAAGCCTATTCTCAAACTGCCTGATTTGACACAGGACTTTGTCTTAAGAACCGATGCAAGTAATGTAGGACTAGGAGGGGCTTTGTTGCAAAGATCATCTTCACCTGATGGGGAACTGAAACCAGTCGCTTATGCAAGCCGCAAATTGAATAAGGCGGAACAAGGATACTCCACAAGCGAAAAGGAATGTTTAGCATTAATCTGGGCAATAAAGAAGTTTCAAATCTATCTGTATGGTAGGACATTTGTGGTGGAGACGGACCATCAGCCTCTCGTGTTCTTGTCTCAGGCTAAGCATGAAAACGCAAGATTGCTGAGGTGGTCTTTATTGCTTCAACCTTATCAGTTCAGTATCCAATATATCCCAGGCAAATTGAATGTCGGTGCAGATTTCCTCAGTCGGCACCCCTGTGATCAAAATTAGAGTAGTGGCAGACGTGAGGAGTAATTTTACCTATGTGTATCGCTGGTTTTGGAACTTGCCATAGGCATGTTTTCAAGTGGGGAGATGTGTAGTGAAATTGACAGAGATACAACGGTAAAATCCCTCCAAAGATAACATTTAAGGATAAAAACATAATGCGTAGGCTGCGAATAGTACATGATCGCCTAGACCGCGGGTCATCATCCTCCATAATAATTGACTTGCTAAACAGGAGGGGAACGGCGGATCAAAAAGGAAAAAAAATATGACTGGAAAGATTGCGTGAGACTAGAAAGGCTAAGGAGACGCAATTGGGGGGGGGGGGGGGGGGAAAGGGAGAAAAGTCACGTTTCCCAAGTTGACATAAAAAGTAAGCAACTCGACAGAAGGGACCTTAGATATAATACGCCACAGTCATTTATTGGACGCTTTTGCAATACCAAGCCCTTGATTTGAATTCAGCGGCTAAAACGCAGATGTTAGGAATATTACAAAAATTAAAAAGTACTTTTTTTTCTTAATATTAATGTTAGGAATATAAAAATTAGCTGGCCGGATGGCCTATTCTGAGCAGTGAACTAATATGTTCTTACTTTTACAGACGGATAGATAATATTGAAGATAATGACAAAAGACAGTGTTGTTCACATCATCGACAGACTGTATTGAATCTAAAAGTGTCGCTAATTGCACAAAAAAACACGACCTCGAGTCGCAGGTGTTCAAATCTACGTAGTATGGAAGAGAAGGGATATTTGTGGTGGCTGTGTCTAAAAATAACTTTTAACGACAAAATTTTGGAGGGGAGAGAAAGGTTGGTTCAAAAATCGAGTACATTTTGTAGAAACACAAGTAGAGACGGACAGACTAACAGATAACCATCCATACTTGACTGAAGCATGACTGAAATGACTTTAGTGGAGGAAATTTGAAATTTAAAATAAACCTAGGCAGTGATTGGCCACAGACAATCATATCATTAGCGCTCAGACGCGAAAGTGGGGCCATTCTTCAATAGTTGTTCAGTGATAGACACAGATTTTAAAGTGTGGTGATTTCCATATGAAAGAAAGTGTAATAAATTTAGGGACGCCATACTATAGCCAGCAGCTCAGCTGAGTTTTGCTAGCAGTTCTGTGTTATTTATTCATAATCTGAGCTGCGAGTTTCTGTTGTCAACCAAGCAGTGTCTATTCAGTTGGTGACTTACTCGAGTGTATCTGTGCAGTACTTGTGACAGAGACCACCATTATTGCCCGCCAGCACGGAGAGGTGGGATCATCAGTTTTCAGCACCAGAGCTGCAACGACAAGATGAGTGAGCCTCTGGTCTGCTGGACATTCACCAACCCCGTTTAGTTACTAATACCCTCATAAAAATTCCCACCATTTTCTGGACACTGTGTAGTCAATATAGACAGGTGTGATGAGGCCACCCCAACAGCACAAACATTAACTATCCTCCCAAGTAGATGACTACTAGAACATTTTAATAAAACTAACTAGTATAGTACATATATATGTACACTATTGCATTTATGATATAATATTCCATGCATTTCTTTCATAATCTCTAAATCCTTTTAAGTTCTGGTCAACCTAAAAAATTGATCCAGAACAAAATAAATGTAATTCTATCAAAAAAATTTTACACACGTGAGTTAGTTCAGTGTATTTTAACACTTGTTAATATTATTAGTCTTGTTAAATATCTGTGGGTATATCTATAACCTATTACACCACACTACATATCATAACCCTAGACATTTTACGTAGCCACATTCATTAAAAAAAATTAAGTGTGAGGTCGTAGTGGTAGCAAGAAAGGCCTTCTGACAATTCTCAACTACATTTTATCTCAGGAGCCTTCACAGCTGGCCTCATACAATTACATTTAGTAATATCAACATCATACAATACCATCAAACACCACTACAAGTGCAACGATGAAAATGCAACAAGAGTGAAGAAAATCATTGACCAGGATCGAAAAATGACAATTGTGGAGAGAGCTAGTAGAGTAAAACTAAATGAAAGAACAGTTTATAGAATTTTACACAACAGACTGAACATGAGAAAAGTGTGTGCACGCTGGGTTCCGCGACTGTTGACACGTGAACAGAAGCAAACGAGGGTAAATTGCTGTCAACAGTTGCTCAAAAAGTGTCAGTCAAAAAAATTTTTGGAGACCATGGTGACAGTAGATGAGACTTGGGTACACCATTATGACCCCAAATCCAAAATTGCCAGCATGCTATGGACAACCCCGAGCTCCCCAACACCTGTCAAGCCGAGGGCGCAGAAATTTGCAGGAAAAGTGATGCTGACTGTTTTTTGGGACGGCAAAGGTGTCCTTTTGAAAGATTATCTGCCTCGTGGCAACACAGTTAATGGACAGTACTATGCAGATCTTCTCACAAAACTAAGAAAGGTTGTGACCAGGAAACGAGGGATAACGCGCACTCAAAATCTTCCTTTGCTTCAAGACAACGCGCCCTCTCACAAAGCACGGCTTGTGCAGCTAGCAGCCAACGATTTGAATATTGAAATTCTTCCACACCCACCATATTCTCCAGATTTGGCTCCATCAGACTTGTTTCTATTCCCAAATCATAAAAAACAGCTAAAAGGAAATCATTTTGACAGCGATGAAGAGGTTATACTGGCATGTGATGACTGGTTTAGATTGAAAAATAGGGTGTTCTACTCCCAAGGTCTTTTCAAGGTCAAGCAGAGATGGCAAAAGTGTGTCAATTCAGACGGTGGCTATATTGAAAAGGAATAAACACTATACAAAATTTTAGCTCTCTGTGACATGTCCTTCATGGTCAGGCCCAAGAATTATGTCAATCCCCTTGTAAAAAGGCCAATATGCTCTTTTCAAATTTAAAGAAAATCAGGTTAGTCATGTGTTTTTGGTTACACAATCAGCTCAACACACATTTTTAAAGTTTCAATGCTCAAACTGTAGACACCCAGTATCTATGATATCCAATGTCATAGTCATACTAAGCAAGCCCAATTTTTCCTAAACATGTCACATTATTTTGAACTAGGTTATTATGAGTTGAAAATGACAAGAAAGCAAAAAAAAAACTATTTCCGCAGAAACCATTCAATTCGTCAAGATTTCTACATGTTTAAAAAAGAACAGAAAACATTTACAAATGAAGTTACAGTAATGATCTATGTATCATTTTAAAGCTTTTTTCAAGCACTTTTCAACAGTACAGAAATAAGCACATTTACTTTGACTTGTTAAACAAAGTATAGGCCCAAAGATGCCTTGTTTTAAGAAAATGCAATGGGTGGGTTTGAAAAAAAAATCAAAAAAAGGTGATTCGTCTTACGAGGACAAAAGACAAAGAAAGTAGTCTACGTTACGGCCACAAGGCCTTCGTCAGGAAAAGAAAGAAAGTGAAGGCTAGATGCACAATTTTTCAAATTGTTTGACACCCACAAAGACTGAAAAAACAATTAACCTTTTAAGGTATATTTATATATCATACATCACTTTAAAGCATTTTTACAGCACTTTGCAATGGAATTGAAATAAACCATGTTTATATGACATTCTTCTATGTGGCACCTTTTATAAATGTCTTATTATTCCCAGTCTCGTTAAGAAAGAATCCTACAGTCCGGTCTCGCAGATAACCGATGTGTGCAACTGCTGTGACTGTTTACGTTGAATGAGGTCACCAAACTGACTGAGTTTTTGAGTACCTAAATACCACATTCAATATGCATGATGCTTTTGAAACGCTGCCAACGATATTAAAATTGCCCTCAAATAATTAAATTGCCAAAACAAAAGCTAAGTTGAGCGAATGACATTTTGGCTGTTCCAACCTTGAATCTACTCCCTGCACTCCCCTTGGTTTTATTTTAGTTATCACAGTCGTACTTATTTCAGTATAAATTAAATGTTATCAATTTTCAAAAATATATATTAACTTAAACTACTGAATGAAAAAATTGCCTAGAAAAATCACAAACAGCCAATAAAAGCTGGGGTTGATTGCAACGTCCTGTAAAGGATAAGCAAGTAACTTTTTTTATATATTAACTTACGCAGGTAGTTTCTCTCATTCGTGTGCTCGGTAGAATCAGCCTGATAGTTTCTCTCATTCGTGTGCTCGGTAGAATCAGCCTGATAGTTTCTCTCATTCGTGTGCTCGGTAGAATCAGCCTGATAGTTTCTCTCATTCGTGTGCTCGGTAGAATCAGCCTGATAGTTTCTCTCATTCGTGTGCTCGGTAGAATCAGCCTGATAGTTTCTCTCATTCACATCACACTCAGGGGGGAGGGGGTGATCTTATCCGGGTGGAACAGCCTCCTTGACCAGACACAGGAGCAAAAAACTTGTTGGGTTGCTCGTGGTTCGTGAAAGCTTGCTCTTTCAACAAATCTTAGAAAATGATAAGAATTTGCACAGTTATGGTAAAATGGATGGCGAATCTATGGATGTAACACAAGCAGGGATTCGGCTCTTTGAAGCACACTTAAAAAGACAACTTTGTCATTACTTTGAAATTTGTGCAACTAATTCGACATATTTTGGGGCTTGTGTTATATGAAAATGAGGCCCAATAACTCTTTTTTCCATTGATCGTAAATTTGGATAGGATAGCGCTTTGTTGATATAGCAGCGAGCGTTTGAATGATGCACAGGTAACTTCGAAGTTTACAGGCACATCGAAAACCCTGATATACTGATGTTTTTCATTGCAATGTTTCTATCATTTACAAAATACATTCTGTTTTCAAGTTTACATTTTTCGAGAGAGAAAAGAACACGTAAATTTTATTACAATGCATACAAAGATAGGTAGAGGTAGACACATACACAGAGAAGAAAACTAGATACAGAAGTGAACAAGATGAGGAAAACATGGAAAGAACTTGAGCAGATGGCACGGGACAGGAAGACTTGGCATGTGTTTAGTGAAAGCCTATACTTCTTGGGGAGTTAAAGGGTAACTCAAGACTAAAGCCAGTTACCCATTTACAGATGTGTAGACAGCAGTGTATCAATACCGTGAATCGAGCCCATCACTTTGCAGCGAGAGACCAGTGCTCTACCTACTCTTTCAAACAAATGTTCTGCTGTTCGTGGTTGCTCGTAAGTCATGAATATTGGTTTGTTTACTTCTCCCAGTCAGGTAGCACAATAAATATTAACCGTAATGGTGTGACAATCCATAGATTCATTGATGGGTGAACAACATGAAATGTAATCTTTGTAGCAGAAAACAGCACAAACTGCACTTTATGTCTTCTTTGATCCCTAGCTGCCGACCGTCAAAGCAGTCAGTGGCCATTACGCCTGGTGGCGTCTTGTAGGGCAACAACAAATTGATTCCACTCTGCTCGGTCGGCGGCCATCCATCGTACAGTGCCCCAACTCTCGTTCACCCCCTGCATCCCAGCCTCACAGCCCTCCACCAAGCTGCCTTCAGTCGGCCTCTCCTTCGCCCTCCCCCAGGGGTCCATAGCATAGCTGTTCTTGTGATGGCATCGGCGTCTCTTCTGAGGACATGGCCAACCCAGCTCCAGCGTCTGCCAGCTATGATGGTGTGCATGTCCTCCCGCCCACTCTGAGCAAGCAGATCCCGGCCGGTGATGGCACTCGGCCAAAAGATTCGGAGAATTCCTCTTAGGCATGCTGTGTGAAAAGAGGACAATCTTGACATCTCCCTCTCTGCAACTCTCCAGCTCTCCGCGCCACAGAGAAGCACAGAAAGCACACAGCTCCGATACAATCCCAATTCTGTGCCCGTGCTGTACCGAGAGGACCTCCAGATGTCCAGACCAAAAAAGGCCGCTCTTGCTTTGTTCATTCTGCTGTTGATGCCTCCGCCTGCTCCGCCGTCTGGTGCCGACTGACATGGGCCCATAGATGCTCACACCGAGCGCCATGACCTCTGTCTTCATTAGGTTGATGTCCAAGCCCACCCACTGGCTATACTTACCAAGTCCATCCGTCCCTTCCTGGATGTGCCGATGTGAATGCGCCAGCAGTGCAATGTCATCTGCATATTCCAGATCTTCCAATGTAGAAAATGTAGTCCATCTTATTCCTCTTGGATTGCCCTCTGTCGTCTGGCGCATCACCCAGTCTATGACTGTCAAAAATAGAGTGGTTGATAAGGGGCATCCCTGTCGCACTCCTGTCCCCACCTCAAAGGCCAGGCTGCTCTGCCCAATGCTACACGCAAAGTTGGCATAAAGGCTCTCTATGATTGACACCATGCAGCCCGGAATTCCACAAGCCCTCAACATTTTCCACAAACTGTCCCCACGCATACCGCCAAAAGCCCCCTCAAAACCAATGTACAGCTGTCCCTGCCACTCCGAGCACTGCTCCACAATGTTCCCGAGGGTAAATATATGATCCACACATCCTCTGTTCCTTCCATATCCCGCCCGCTCCCTCCTCAGCCTGCGGTCCACTGCCCCTGAGACTCTCTGTACAACTATCCTGCCCAGCATTCTGCTGGGAACCGAGAGAAGAGCTACTCCTCTCCAACCATCGCAGTCCGCAAGATCTCCCCCCCCCCCCCCCCGGGCAACCTGACAACCATTCCCTTTCTCCACTCCGTTGGTGCCGTCCCCGCCCTCCAGACCTGCGCAAACAGTGGCCCCAACAGTTCCGCCGCCAGCTCCGGGTCCGTCCCAAATAGCTCTGCACTGAAGTCATCATGACCAGGAGCTCCTCCATTCCCTAACCCCCCGATTGCCGTGACAATCTCCTCCCCTCGTGGGATGTCTGTATTAACATCTAGATCATCCTCAGCCCCAGGAACATTCAACTGTGTCTCCGGTGGCCCCCCAACCAGAGCCTCTCCGAAATGCTCTGCCCATCTTGTTTCCTGTCCCTCTACTGTCGTGATGAGATTTCCGTGCTTATCTCTTACTAATGTAATATTGTTTGCACCTCGTTTTCCACTGATGATTTTAGTTATTTTGTATACTGTGCTTTGTTCATTTCTCAGTGCTGCCTCTTCTGCCTGTCTTGCAAGGTCATCCAGAAATGCTTTTTTGTTAGCACGGGTTTGACGTTTAACTTTTTTGTTCAGCTGACTGTACTGTTCGCTATATATTGCCTTTAACCTGGGAGACTTAGCTTCTGTTTTCTTTCTTTTCATTTCTTTTCTCTTCGCTATGGTGTTTAGCGTATCTGGTGTTATCCAGTCTTGGCTCTTTCTTTCCTGGAATCCCAAGCATGACTTGCTGCTTTCCTTGTATATTGTTGAGATGGTGTTGAATCTCTGTCAACATCATCGGTCTCTGTTCTTTCCTGGCTTTTGATAATCTCATATCTTCTCTTTACGTCGACCACGAAAGCTTTTCTGGTGAGGGGGTCCTTAAGTTTCGTGATGTTATATCTTTTCTGTTTGACTGCAACTGGTCCAGCAGCTCTGAGTTTCACTTTCAGCCTTGCTACTACTAGGTGATGATCACTTCCCACATCTGCGCCTCTTCTTACTTTCACATCTTGTAGAGCATGTCTCCATCTGCCATGGATCAATAATGATCAATGGCAGATGCACTTTATGTGATAGTGAGTTAATAAATTCTAAGCTTGTATAAAGGCACCTTATCTCTTGGAACAAATACTTTATGTGATAGTGAGTTAATAAATTCTAAGCTTCTAAGAACAAATACTTTATGTGCTTGGTGTGCTACTTTGATTGAATAATTAAATCTTAGTTCTGTCCGTATTAGTTCAAAGGGGCATTATGCCAAGAGCTACATCTAGTGCCTCTGCTAATGTTGATATAGATTCGCCTGCTATCCTATCATGGCTGCATTTTGAATTCTGCCTAGTTTTGATTTGCCAGAAAATGAAATATACTCATAGACTATGCTAGCATAGTTTAGTTTCCACTTAATGAATGACTTATAGAGCATAAACATTATTCGGTGGTCGGAGTGGCTAAGAGATATGGCGTTAGCCTCGAATTGTAATAGTACCGAGTTCGATTCCCAGTTGCAGGAAAGTAATTAATGGAATCTTTTTTTTATACAAACAGTGATGCTAATGATGCCATACTCCCCGCTGGTCTCCTGGGTAGTGAGATCTGATGACCAGCCTTCTCAGATAGGGCGCAAAAATAGGAGATATCGTGTTCACGTTAAAAATCCCATGTCAGTTGGAAATCGTAATTAGTAGGCCATAAGGCCGCTGACCAGACAAAATTTAAAAACTAGAAACCTACCCACCACAAAAAATATTGCAGACGGACAACTCCCAAAGTGCTATAATCTCCTCCATTAGATCACACATGAGGATCTCCAACTCCATAGCGCCCCGCCGGCGATCCCAAAATGTGTATACAGGAATCATACATTATGTAAGTATTTTTGTGGTGAGTAGGTTTCCTAAATTGTAAATTTTGCCAGCACAGCGACAGTGTGGCCTATTCTTCACGATTCCTACCCGCCGAGAGATTTGTAATGTGCACATCTTGCACATGGAACCACCAATTTTTTTTCACTCTTATCCGAGAAGATTAGGCATCTGATCTCTGTCTGTCTCTGCTCAGGAGATTGGGGGGGGGGGGGGGGGTTTGGCGTCATTAGGAACCATACTGGTTCTGAAATAATTTCTTATCAAATTATTTTCCCTGTGGTCGAATCGAACCTGGTACCTTTAGAACTGGAGTCGGACCCCTTCTGCCTACTCTGGCACTTCTCTAATCTGGCTTGCCAAGTCAATCGCCTGTATATTTTTTTTATATTTTTTTTGGCAAAAGCAGCATTAATCTTCAACCTGACAAATTGTCTGAAATCATCGTTCTTATGTACTGTATCATCCTTGTGTGATTAAGTTTTACAATCTTACAATGTACATCTTTCTTGTCCGCTACAATTAATCTATCTCTGATGTTAGTGCTATAATCATCATTATTGCTATTATGATTACTATTATTATGTATTGAAGGCATAAGAGAGTGTCAAATTATAACACGCAGACTTACATTGATATACAATCAATCAAAACCATTTAGCTCCCAAAGGACCATATGCCTTCAACAAACACACGCCAAGTCCTCCTGTCACGTGACATCACCTCAAGTTCTTTCCAAGTTTTCCTCATCATTTTCTCCTCTTTTTCCAGTTCTCTTCTCCATGTGTTTTTTGTCTACCTCTGCCTCTCTTCCCCTGTGGATTCCAGAACAAGGACTGCCTTGTAATGCTATCAACAGGTTTCCTCAATGTGTTTCCTATCCATCGCCATCGTCTTCTTCTCAACTCTTGTTCCACTGGCACTTGTCTGGTTCTTGTCATCAATTCCACATTTGTGACTATGTCCTTCTATTTTATGCAAGCACCCGTTTATAAATGTCTGTAGCTTTTTGGTTGTTGTTTTTGTTGCTCTCTATGTCTCAGAGCCATACAATAGGACTGACTTGACATTTGAGTTGAAGATTCTTATTTTGGTGTTGGACTTGATTTCTCTTGTTCTCCATGTTTCCGAATGCAATGAAAGCTCCTCTTGCTTTTTGTATTCTTATTTTGATATCATTGTCTGTCCCTCCAACTTTGTCTATATTACTGCCAAGATAAGTGTAAGATTCTGCATCTTGGTGGGCTTTCCTCATGTTTGATCTTGTTATTATTTCTTGCATTTATTCTCATTATCTTTATCTTTTCCCTGTGTATTTTCAGACACACTTGTCTCTCATCGAGTATTTTCATTTTGTCTTGCATTTTGATAATGGGTATAGGACAGAAGAATAAAATTACGTCTGCAAAATCTAGACCATCAAGCTGTTTAGTCAGATTCCACTGGATTCCATTTCCGTTGTGTGATGTCGATATTTTTTGTAACTCGATCAATTACTAGTAAGAAAAGAAATGGAGACAAGAGGCATCCCTGTGTCACTCCCGTTCTAATCCTAAATGGTTCTGTAAGTTGTCCTTCATGAAGAACTCTGCATGTCATGTCTTCATAGGTCTTCTTTATTAAGTTAATGATCTTCATGGGAACTCCATAATGCCTCATGAATTTCCAAAGTGATTCTCTGTCTACACTGTCAAAACCATTTTCATAGTCCATAAATCCGATGTGTATGTGTCTCATTGACTATAAGAAAGCTTTTGATAGTCAATCACTAGAAAATAATTAAATGCCTCTAAGATATAATTACTGATGGAAAAGACATAAGAATACTCAGTAACCTTTATTGGAAGCAAACTGCTACAGTAAGATCAGGGAGGAATAATTCACCATATATAGACACAAAAAAAGAGGTGTCAGACAAGGTTGTGTGCTGTCCCCCTACCTATTTAATCTGTTCACGAGAAATAATTTTCAGATACGGGAAATGCCAGGACTGAACATTGGTGGCAGATCAATCAACAACATTGAATATGCAGATGATACCGTGTTTTTAGCTGAAAATGAACAGGGCTTACAAGAACTAGTAAAGCAAGTAAACAGCATAAGTCAATAATTTGGACTGGACATTAACATCGAGAAAACAAAACCTATGATAATTAGCAAAACAGGTGATGAAGCCCGCAATTAAAATAAGCATACATGGGACAATCCTGGAACAAGTCAAGAGCTTCTCATATCTTGGTCATGTGACAACAGAAGATGGCAGATGTGAAACAAATTAAGAAGAGAATAGGAATGGCCAAAACAACATTAGATAAATACAGACGTAAACATTTAACTGACAATTTAAAACTAAGAAGTCTTATATATATATATTCTTCATTACTGTATGGTGTAGAAACATGGACAATAAATTAGCACTTGGAAGAAAGAATTGAGGCTCTCGAGATGGGGATATGTAAAAGAATGGAGCGTATCTCATGAAAAGAGAAGAAAACAAATAAGGAGGTCCTAGAAAACCTAGGAATAAAAAGCGAGCTAATGAATGAGGTAAAAATTAGGCAGCTAAAATAGTTTGGTCAGGAGTGTCACGAGAGGGTTGTTGTTATGTAAAGTATA
The DNA here is from genome assembly GCA_024509875.1 of Oreohelix idahoensis. Lineage (NCBI taxonomy): Eukaryota > Metazoa > Mollusca > Gastropoda > Stylommatophora > Oreohelicidae > Oreohelix > Oreohelix idahoensis. Next base: position 612,902 of record JAMPIV010015043.1, on the reverse strand, counting down.
AGGTTATCCTGGACAAAAAGATGTATCAGTTGATACCAGGATAGTGCCAGATAAGAGACTGGTCTTACAAGAAATACCCCTTTTCTGAAAAGAATAAGGGTGTATCGACATCAAAGGTAGGATCCAGCTGTATAAACCTCCAGGTATGATGATAGTATATGTTCCAGAATGTCTATGGGCTCCATCTCAAGAATCCTCCCCTGATATTATTATTCATATTAATATTATTAGCTCTGCTAGGGGATTAACTCATTAATATGTATATATATACCAACAAGAACTTGAACTCAACTTAAATAATTTAGCAAGTCTGATGGTACATATTTACAATTTATTTAACCTATAATGTTTATCTTTTCAGTTAGGCAACGTAGAATGAACTCAAGTGTATTTACATTATAAAATAAATAAGCATGGAAAATTAATTATCAAAGTGGATCACTGTGATGAATTTCACCTTTTGAATAATCATTATCTAATACATATATGTTTTGTCACTCTTACTGGACTGTGAAGTAGTAATCATCAAATTTATGTCCACAAGGATTCATCATACACTGAATTTTTATCTTTTTATTATATATATTAGAGGTAGAGTCTGAATAGGCTGTCCAGTGGCTTTGTTTTGCCACTTAACTTCTGTGTAAAGATCAATCACACTCCCGCCATGGACTAACAAGTATTTGAATTGCCAGGCAGTGGAAGCTGAGTAACTGGCTCTGTTGACATCAGGAGCACTTGCACCACTGGGTCCAATAGAGGTGGATGACTCGTATAGTTAGTATAGTTTGCAGGATAAAACCTGGAACAAAATTAAACATAACCTCTGTACAGGTCCATCACTATTCTATCCTCACATATGATGGACATGACAAACAGTGTCAGACATTGTGCTAATATATGCACAGGACAATTTACCTCAATACCACTCACAGCCAGTTCACTGTGACTACAGTTTCCTTATAAATCCTAAGTTAGATCCAGTTGTCCATGATCCGCCTCCATACAATGATTTGGTCTAGTATAAAACACTAAGTAATACCTTGATCAATACATTAAAACAATTCCTGTCATCCTTCCTTATGTTCCTGATAAGTGTGTCGTTCCTTTAAGAAATACTCCTTCAAATACTTTGTCAAACTTACAGACGTACTTTGGCAATCATTCTCAATTATTCTCCACATTTTACAAGGTTGGCTTTCGTCTCCAAAATTTTACACATGCTTGTATTGCAGCCTGCAGCACACTCGTCCTGTAATTTTCTTAACACATGCTACACACTTCCTAACGCACAAGTGGATTAATCATAGGACAATTACATAATTATCTACATATATATATATATATATATATATATATATATATATATATATATATATATATATATATATATATATATTCATTCATTCTTACCCTCAGGCAAAACACACAAGCTGTTAATGGGCATCTAATGTCTGCTCTACAGATGTGGATGGCAAAGGTACATGACGTTTACTCTTTTACCGCTTCTTCTGTTCAGTTGTGGTTTTCAAATTTTGTGGCCTCAATTTAGCCAAGGGCAAGGTCTTATACTAGCACATCCTCCGTATCTGATGGCATGGGGCAAAAGGGGTGTTAAAAATCTCAAAATGAGGCATAATTTTGCTCTCCTGTTCAATTAGTAAAAATTATTATTTCTAGTATCTTTCTTATTTATGGGGCGATTTTGGACATCTAAAGCTTGAATTATTCTGTAAATTATTCTTTACCGATCTAGCTAATAATTGTGTAGGTAGCAAAATGCATTTTAATCTATGCATACTTTTAATAGCTAAATTGGGGACTAGCCTGATGTATCGAGACCCTTTCACTCGATATTTCTCTCTTAATAACCTACTATGCGAGGACGTTTTTGCACCTACCTCCAAAGTAACATTCCTGTTGTTGAATTATATACTGCTTCCCGCTGAGACTTCTTTATTTCTTATGAAATTAAATGGCATCCTTCTATCGGTTGCACAAAATGGGTTTCCATGTTAAGCATAATACGTTTCATTACACACACGAAGAAGAAAGCGTTTTCATTGGCTAGTGTATCAGACAATGTCCACAACGTATGGCGTGCGGTATGGTCAGGGTTACCCAGAATTATACAGAAGGCTGTGTTGTGAGACACTAAATCACGACATCATATAAAAAGACATAACACCTTGCAGAAGACCATAATAGAAGGGAGAGTTGAAGGCAAACATGCAAGGGGAAGACAGCGCTATAAGTGTGAAGATAACATCAAGAGATGGACTGAAGAGTCTATCAGAGTGCACTATTAAGACAAGAGATAGAAGATGTTGAAGATCCATTACAGCCAACCTTCGTTGTGGACACGGCAGCTGATGATGATGAAATCTAGTATAGAGCGGTGAATACCTGATACAACCTAAAAGGTGATTATCGTGGTATATTTACTCTATAGGTATAATTACATTATTATTGTTAATCATGATGAAGATCACTGTTACTAATACGTCTTGTTACTAATGAGGATTAGTGCTACGACATACCACTGCTACACACGAGATACCCTTAGTGAATTCAACCTGTTTGTTGACATAGATTTCGCCACACAGGCTATTTATGGTCATGCTTTACTACCGTCGTGCTTACTGTTCTCCTACCATGTTAAATGTTGTAGTGAGTGTGCGTGGGTACAATCACACGCCACAGATACGCACGTACGAGTCGTGGAACTACAGGTGACATTTAACATACTTTATTGTCACAATACGTTAATATGAAATACACATAGTCAAACATAACTCACAACAAGGAAGTACTATAGTCACATCTCCACTTCTCAGAATCATTAGCGCTATACAATATCAACACTGGATCCTCTCAGCAACGGTCATCATCACCGTGCTAATATAACAAATAGACGTCATCAAAGATGCTTTCAACATCATATGAATAATTAATGGATCCCTTCAGCAACGGTCGGCATCACCGTGCTTATATAATAAACCTGCCTCATCAAAGACGCTCTCAACATTGGCGCTCTAATATAAATATGGATCCTCTCAGCAAACGGTCACCCTCGCCGTGCTGACAACATGAATGGCCTCCTCAAATCTGCGCTATAATATTCTCATGGATCCTTTTAGCAACGGTCATCCTCGCCGTGCTAATAACATAAATAATAATGGCCTCCTCAAATCTGCGCTATAATATTCTCATGGATCCTTTTAGCAACGGTCATCCTCGCCGTGCTAATAACATAAATAATAATGGCCTCCTCAAATCTGCGCTATAATATTCTCATGGATCCTTTTAGCAACGGTCATCCTCGCCGTGCTAATAACATAAATAATAATGGCCTCCTCAAATCTGCTCAATAAAGACGCTCTCAACATTGGCGCTCTAATATAAATATGGATCCTCTCAATAATAACAATGGATCTGGTTAGCAAACGGACATCATCCTCGCCGTGCTAACAACATAAATGGTGAATACTCTCGGCAGTTTCTCGCAAGACTGCACTCCCTGGCAGTTTGCAGTAATCTCGCCCTCACTCATCTCAGCGCGATTATCTGGCAATATAAGTCATGGATCCTTACCTCTTCAAAAATACTCACAAACATAATTCTTCAATAAACTCAGGAATTACTGGCCTACACAAATAATGGCCTCTATAACTTTTGCACTGCGCAGGCATACTCAAAACACACACTGTAGGGCCGACCTCTCCAGTCGGTGCCCAAAAACAGACTGCTTTTAGTTCACACACTAGTCCCGCCAAAAAACAGACACGAGACTCGGCTGTTTAAAAAACACAACTCAGTCTCAATACTTGCATGGGCTAGCCACACGAGCTAACTCATAGCTCAAGACAGTTCAGAGAAAACACATCTCTGCAATTTGAACTGACCAGTGTTCGCCACGCTTACCGACTTGGAAACTTCTCGATCATACGAGGGAATTCCCCTATCACAATTTTAACTTAACATCAGCTTAATCAAGCAACGTAACCCGCAATCGAATCTGTTCGCTTAACATTTTCAAGATCACTTCCCCTTTATCAGCTTTACTCTTATCAGTTGCCACACTGCCCGGGAAAAAAAATGATTTATCATTTTTTTGTTGTTGAAAATTTAAGTCCCAAAAATTTAGAAGTAAATGAAATTATATCATATGGCTCCAAAAAATGTACCTATAACAAATGAAAATAGTACATCTACCAGAAATATCAGCAATAAATGTAATATTACAACTAAAGCATCAAACATAATCCAAGCATACCAAAATTAATCTTAATACAACACCAAGCTAAGTACATTTAGTACAAGCAACAACCAATAGAAAGTGAAAGAACAAGATCAAGCAACAGAAGAATGATCTGTAGTAAAGGAAAGTAAGAAATCGGAAAATGAGAAACAATCAACAATACCACATAATAACCAATAAGTAAAACGATTTCATGAAAAATAAATACAAATTTACCAAAATACTAGTTACATTATATTAAGTTATATAATTAACTCAAGAATACAACGAATGAAAGTATAAGTATTGAAAGAAGAAGAAGTATACAAGTAGAATGAAGAGAAACGAAGATGTGATACGGAAATATAAACAAGATATGAACACATATCGGAAAGACAACAAAAGGATAGAATGAAATGAAGGATATTCAACAAAGACGAATGGAAAGCAAAGGTATGAACACATAGAAAGTCAATAACAATACATACTAATAAATGTTTAGATCAGACAATATCTTTCAAAAATTAAATACAAACATGATTACAAGGCACAAAACAAAATATCAAAGTATATCCATACTAACACCACAAAACGAATAATTCATAACTAAACAAAGTCTAATAAGTAATTTAACTAAGTTACAAAAGTTATACTTAACTGAAAATAAATTATAAACCTTACACAAACAAATAATAGCATTTGCGATAACTAAGTTTTGACCTAACGCACAATCAACCGCTAAATAATAAAAAATACATCATAATATCAAATAAGACAAGTTTCCAAAGAAGTAATATCCCTTTCAATCATAGGGCACACAAAAATAAATTACAATGCCAAAAAACAATTTTTTCCAAAATTACCATACAAAATATTTCAGAACGATAAGTTATCAAAAAATAAAATTATTATTTAAGTAATTCTAAGTCATAACTAATAAACTAACAATGAAATTAACTTTTAACAAAATGAGAGAAGCATAAAATATCTTATCTCTAGACAAACACTTAAATCAAAACATGTAAGTTTTTTTTTCTTCAAAAAATACATCACCAAAAAAAAACACCTAAGAAAAATACAATGTTGTCTGTATATCAACTTTCCAACATACAAAATCATTTGTGATACATGCAAGATAACTCTACAAAATCATATTACACAACATAACAATAAATTCATATAATTATCCTAACAATTACAGCTACAACCCGAAAAATATACAGATCAATAATTATGATCTAAATGAGCACAGGTCTGACACCGCTCACTGCATTTATCAAAAATTACACACAAATTATTACCAACACATATGTTACACACAATCAAAACAGAATAGTATACAAATGGCATAAAAAATTGGACTGGTACATTATCGAAACAATCATATATGTTCTACAAAAAATATATATGTAGCAATCAAATGATGCATAAAGATGAACATCATAATGTTTCAAAGAAATTACAAATATTTTAATAAAACATCATATGATATATTATCCACAGAATACAATAACATGTACTATTTTAAAAAATAAATCAGCTGTAAAAAAAAAAATTCCCGTCAATCTGTCAACAATTCTTGATCCTCCAAAAAAGTGACTCGTCAGATGTATAGCGAGACGCTCATAGGTTCCGCTTGATAGATAATCCACATTCTTCACGAATAATGTCAACAAGGGCGCCAACTCATCACAACGTCGCACGCTACGAGATAATACAAATGAAAATCTCTTATAATCATCTGTTAGATTTAATAAGGAAAAACGGAAAATCAACTTTCACGTTTACCTATCCCTTGTGGTGGAGTAGAGTCTTGGCCCCTTTTCACACACCTCAGCAAGTCCCCCTTAAACGTGTAAACATCACAGAAGGCTTAGAGACCACTTGACCGTAACGAAAGTTCATCCCTGTTGTAGGCTGAAAAAAATTACTACATTCACAAGAACGAGATGACCTTTCGACACCACTAGTGTGACAATCAATAGTATTATTACTTTGCTTGTTAATAACTTTGCTCTCATGTGGAGTACAGCTAACCTGGTTACGATTTCTATAATTGCTGTTAAGAACATTGTTATTTGTTCTATTGACACAGTTGTACTGTTTTACATCCCAGTTAGCATAATTACGATTAGCATTTTCTCTTGGATAAAAATATCTACTAGATAGAACTGGCTTTTTATCAAAAAGTTTATTACCAGATTGACAAACTTTCACATAATTATTTCCACTATAATTTCTAATACTCTTAGAATCACGATGTTGTGATCTGTCAAATTGTTTCTTGTTTTTAGGAGAAGAAACGTTACTATATGAAGAACTCCCTTGGTACATTCTAACCTCAGGGTTATTTCTCCTATCAAAACTGTTTTTATCTTTGCCTGTGGCAATGTGTTTAAGAAATGGGTCACACTGACTTGACTGGGTATGACCAGAAGGTTTGATATTTTCTTTATTGTTTTTCACAAAATATGTTTCCTTCCTGGAATAAGGAGTGCTATCTTTCTTCCATGTTATCAAGCCATCAGAGTTCTCACTTAATACCTGGTTTGTTTTCAACACCCTGACTTGATATCTATTCCTGTTTCTTTCATTATCTACAGGACTATCTAATACTGTAGATTTTCCTTTGTTAGCTTGCCGCCAGGAACCAATACCGTTAGAATCATCGGCATTGCGTTGAAAGTTATATTTCCCACGAAAAGATTTGCTTCCACTATTCTTGACTTTAGAATCAGCAAAAAGTGTATAGGACTGACTTTTTGCTTTATGACTTTCACTGTCAACATTGACAGAAGACCATATTTTTTTCTTCAAGAGAATGTCGAGTAGACCATCTATTCTCATTCTGGCTTCTGAAATTTGAACATCTTTAAGTGCAATATCTGCACTTAATTTCTTGCTTAAGCTCTCAGCTCTTAAAACTTTACAGCTTTCCTCTGCTAGTAAATTTTTAAACTTAGTGACTTTCTCTTTCTCAGCCATCAACTCTATTAATGTCCCTTTCTCATACTTTTCTTTTTTTTCTCTTAACTGAGTCAACTCCAGCTGTAGTGCTTCAGTCTTAATATCATTGCCAATCTCAAGCTTATGAACCTTTTTCTCTTCATGTTCGCCACCGAGATTTGCAATATCATCTAATAAATCAAGGAGCGTTTCTGTATACGTCCTATCATGTTCATAGGTCTCAAGTTTCAATTTGTCATATATCTCTCTCCTTTCTTGAAGTTCCTGAGTTAGATTTCTAACTTCACTATCCTTATCTTTAATCTGAGTTTCCAACTCTTTGATTTTACACAATGCTACACTCAATGCTGTTTGAGTACTAGCAAGTTCTGAGTTTGATTTACATAAATCACTCGTTAGTTTAGATAATTTCTCCTGAAGTTTACTCTCTTCAGCAGTACATTCTATGACACTTTCCCTTTGCTCTAGGGTACCCTGTTTTATGTCCAGTTGCTTCTTCTCTTCTAGCATCCTTTTCCGATATCTCTCATCACTTTCATGAATTTGCTTTTCACATATCAGTCTTGTTATTTCAGACTCAGTCAGCTCACGGTCTCCATATCCTAATAGTTCACGGTATTTGTCATACTCCCACATTTTATAAGAGTTTCAACTGACTCAATCAATTACTGTACACCAATTCCTGTTATAGTACCTATATATAGCATACACTACCTATGCATCAACATATTGTACAATCAATCGATATAATTATCGACAACGCAACGACAATTATCAACAGGAAATAGCGATGGATAGTACAGGCAGACTTGCTGAAATGCAGAAAAGTGGCACAATCTACACAGAACAAAACCACTTATCTTAAAATATTTTCGTCCTTTCCGCCAACACACTAGATATCACAAAATTCTGCAGATAAAAACGTTCCACCGCAGAAAGGTACCCGAACTAGACTTTCTTCTCTTCAGGTTCTTGCCAAAGTGTAGAATGCGCTCAACACAGCATCAGCACACAGGAAACACAGCACAGCATCCTCTGCAACTCTTGACTTGAGATAATCTGCAAACGACTCTTCAAAAACACTTCACATTTAGTTAAACTTGACTGTCTACTATTATATTCTGCCGTGTTGGACACAGTTAACAAACTAGGTCGAGGATTATGACGCAAGGTCAGGAGACTCACACAAGCCACGCCTACACAGGGCTCCCTTATCACGCGAATTCCGTGGGTTTCATTCCGTTAAATCTGTAAAACCACCAAATGATACAACCTAAAAGATGATTATCGTGGTATATTTACTCTATAGGTATAATTACATTATTATTGTTAATCATGATGAAGATCACTGTTACTAATACGTCTTGTTACTAATGAGGATTAGTGCTACGACATACCACTGCTACACACGAGATACACTTAGTGAATTCAACCTGTTTGTTGACATAGATTTCGCCACACAGGCTATTTATGGTCATGCTTTACTACCGTCGTGCTTACTGTTCTCCTACCGTGTTAAATGTTGTAGTGAGTGTGCGTGGGTACAATCACACGCCACAGATACGCACGTACGAGTCGTGGAACTACAGGTGACATTTAACATAGTTTATTGTCACAATACGTTAATATGAAATACACATAGTCAAACATAACTCACAACAAGGAAGTACTATAGTCACATCTCCACTTCTCAGAATCATTAGCGCTATACAATATCAACACTGGATCCTCTCAGCAACGGTCATCATCACCGTGCTAATATAACAAATAGACGTCATCAAAGATGCTTTCAACATCATATGAATAATTAATGGATCCCTTCAGCAACGGTCGGCATCACCGTGCTTATATAATAAACCTGCCTCATCAAAGACGTTCTCAACATTGGCGCTCTAATATAAATATGGATCCTCTCAGCAAACGGTCACCCTCGCCGTGCTGACAACATGAATGGCCTCCTCAAATCTGCGCTATAATATTCTCATGGATCCTTTTAGCAACGGTCATCTTCGCCGTGCTAAGAACATAAATAATAATGGCCTCCTCAAATTTGCGCTATAATATTCTCATGGATCCTTTTAGCAACGGTCATCCTCGCTGTGCTAATAACATAAATAATAATGGCCTCCTCAAATCTGCGCTATAATATTCTCATGGATCCTTTTAGCAACGGTCATCCTCGCCGTGCTAATGACATAAATAATAATGGCCTCCTCAAATCTGCGCTATAATATTCTCATGGATCCTTTTAGCAACGGTCATCCTCGCCGTGCTAATAACATAAATAATAATGGCCTCCTCAAATCTGCGCTATAATATTCTCATGGATCCTTTTAGCAACGGTCATCCTCGTCGTGCTAATAACATAAATAATAATGGCCTCCTCAAATCTGCTCAAAAAAGACGCTCTCAACATTGGCGCTCTAATATAAATATGGATCCTCTCAATAATAACAATGGATCCGGTTAGCAAACGGACATCATCCTCGCCGTGCTAACAACATAAATGGTGAATACTCGCGGCAATTTCTTGCAAGACTGCACTCCCTGGCAGTTTGCAGTAATCTCGCCCTCACTCATCTCAGCGCGATTATCTGGCAATATAAGTCATGGATCCTTACCTCTTCAAAAATACTCACAAACATAATTCTTCAATAAACTCAGGAATTACTGGCCTACACAAATAATGACCTCTATAACTTTTGCACTGCGCAGGCATACTCAAAACACACACTGTAGGGCCGACCTCTCCAGTCGGTGCCCAAAAACAGACTGCTTTTAGTTCACACACTAGTCCCGCCAAAAAACAGACACGAGACTCGGCTGTTTAAAAAACACAACTCAGTCTCAATACTTGCATGGGCTAGCCACACGAGCTAACTCATAGCTCAAGACAGTTCAGAGAAAACACATCTCCGCAATTTGAACTGACCAGTGTTCGCCACGCTTACCGACTTGGAAACTTCTCGATCATACGAGGGAATTCCCCTATCACAATTTTAACTTAACATCAGCTTAATCAAGCAACGTAACCCGCAATCGAATCTGTTCGCTTAACATTTTCAAGATCACTTCCCCTTTATCAGCTTTACTCTTATCAATACCCTTCCAGACTTTCTTCTTTTTCTTTAATCCTTAGCCGCCGACCGTCACGCCTAGTGGCGTCTTGTAGGGCAACAACAAATTGATTCCACTTTGCTCGGTCGGCGGCCATTTTTCGTACAGTGCCCCAACTCTGGTTCATTCTTTGCATCTCAGCCTCCACAGTCCTCCGCCAGGTTGTTTTTGGTCGGCCTCTCAGACTTTCTTCTTCTTCTTCTTCCGTCCTTAGCCAACGACCGGCAAAGCAGTCAGTGGCCATTACGCCTAGTGGCATCTTAAGGGCAACAGCGAATAGATTTTCTTTGCCGTTGTTCCCATCACGCCTAATGACGTCTTTAGGGCAACGACAAATCAATCCGTTTGCCGTTGTTTCCATAATCAAAGTGACTGGCAAACGGGTGATCAGCCCGTTGGTCTCTCAGACTTTGTTCAACTATTATTCTCAATGTTATTATCTGGTCTTTGTAGGATCTTTGTTGTCAAATCATGCTTATTCATCTCGAAGTTGCTTGGCTGTGTACTCTTTTATACTTTTAATTACCCAAGGATGATTATGTTTAATATTTTTCCCGGAACTGATAGTAACATTATTCCTCTATAATTTATGCATTCTTGTAAATTACCCTTCTTAGCGAACTTGACTAGATAACCTTCCTTCCATACTACTGGTATCTCTTCTTTTTCCCTATCTGTTTTAATCGCTTCTGCTGGAATGCAATCTGAACCGTTGCTTTTCAATCTTTCAGAAGCTTTATGGCTTTCTTTATTTCTTTGCTTCTTGGTCGTTCACAGCTGATTAGTAGCTCTTCTTCTGCTGGCTGGATGACTGGGGGATTAGTTGGAGCTGGTCTATTGAGAAGTTCCTCAAAATGTTCTGTCCATCTCTTCATTTGTTCTTCTATATTACTAAGCAATTTTCCATTCTTATCTTTGATGAGGTCATATGCTTGCTGTGTCATTACGTTTGCTTTTTCGTAATTTCCTCTCATCGCCTTTTTAATTTATTTTTTCGGCATACTTAACGCACATAATGTCGTGCCCATTCTCTACTCAGAATTTTACCCTTTTTCTTATTGTCATTGTTCGCATTCAAGGACATCATAAAGACAGCTGCTGCAGAAGCATGTGGTGAAGTCCGACTTGGGAACAAGAGAAAGAGGACACCTTGGTGGACAGAGGAAGTGAAAGAGAAAATAAGAGAGAAGAAAATGGCATGGAAACAATACTTAGGAGCTAAAAACACAACAGGACAAATAGAGAATATGTGACACTCAGAACAAAAGCAAAGAACAAGGTGCTAGCAGCAAAACAGAAGTCCTGGGAAGAATTTGGAGAAAAGCTAGCACAAGAAAACCAAAAATTGTTCTATAAGACCCTAAAGAACATGAGGAAGGAAAAACAGTGCCCTCTTAAATTTATAAAGGACAAGCAAGGCAAATTGCTTACTGCCCCAAAGGAAGTAATGGAAAGAATATTTCTCAGAACTCCTTGATTGTCGAGCATCAAAAATGATAACCACAAGAACAGAAGAGAAAATCAATGGTGGTGAAGATGACATAAAGATGGAAGAACTGAAGGCAGCACTGGAGAAAATCAAGATGGGCAAAGCAGCAGGGCATGATGGTATAATACCAGAAGTGGTTAAGTACATGGCTCATCAGGCGACCTATTACTCTTAAGGGTCCTACAGGCAGCATGGTGCAACAAGGCCATACCAAAGGATTGGGAGATTGCCATCATAACACCGATTTTCAAAAAGGGTGACAATCGACAATGTGGAAACCATAGAGGCATATCCCTTCTCAGTGTCCCTTTTAATAATGGTAAAATCTACTCTAGAATCCTAGAGCAGAGACTCCGACGCCTAGCTGAGCCACAATTGGATGAGGTCCAGTGCGGATTCCGAGCAAACCGAAGTACTCAAAACCTAACCTTCACACTCAGACAGCTGAGTGAAAAAGGCCCTTGAGTATAAGAGATCCATCTTTGTTTCATAGATCTGGAAAAGGCGTTTGACAGGGTCCCCTGGAGCAAACTTTGGGACTATTTGGCAAGGAAGAACATTCCAGCACCTCTGATTCGTGCTATACAGAGCTTCTATAAGTCTTGCAGAAATTATGTGAGGGCCGCAAACCATAAGTCAGAAGAGTTCAGGACCACCACTGGCGTAAGACAACGTGATATCCTGTCACCTTATATTTTCATACTCCGAATTACTTGGAATACGTGATTACAGATAAACGCAATCCTGGAAGACATTTGGAGAGTGATCTGGAAGTGTGATATAAGTGAACTTTGACAACAATTTACGGACATCTCAATTCCATATTTGGAAAGTGGTTGTTTAAATTCTCAAACGTATGAGTCGCGCAGAAAATGCCATAAACACTATTTTATCATAACATTTACTTTGAATGCCACTGGTTTGGCAATTCGAGGCGTCATTTACAATAAACTCCGCCTAGGCCGCTCCCAAGCCCAGCTGAAAAGGATAAGGTGGCCTGTATGGAGGCCGTAAGGAGGCAGATAGATAGACAGACAAACAGTATTCGTAATTATTAAGAAACTAGAGTAAAAGCCTGCAAAAAAACGG